>JAFFZR010027136.1:0-12487 GCA_018397195.1 Lethrus apterus | reverse complement strand
TAGTTTAGGCAGAAAAAATTAATAACCCTCAACACGAACTAGAAATTTTAATCAAATCAACGAAAAAAATTCACAACAAATGTTCGAATATACCGCCTTCTGCATGAATGCAAAGATTAACACGTCGTAAAAATTTGAACTGGACCCTTCTCATCATTTCGACATCGTTTTATAGAGTGTCTACTGCAGGAATTATGGCAACGCATCCAAAATGCAGTAGACACTCTAAGAAACGATGTCGAAATGATGAGAAGAATCCAGTTCAATTTTTTACGACGTGTTAATCTTAGCAATCATGCAGAAGGCGGTTCTCGAACATTTGTTCTCGAACATTTGTTGTGAATTTTTCGTTGATTTAATTAAAATTTCTAGTTCGTGTTGAGGGTTATTATTTTTTTCTGCCTAAACTATGAGAAATGACGAAATGGAGCAAGAGACAAGAAATGTAGGTAACTTATGTGTCTATCGGCAAAAAAAGTTTCAAAAGTATTCATCAAAAAAATTATGAGCTTCTTAAGATGTGGATGACCATTTTTTGACCACTTACAAAACACGCAGAAGAGAAAATAACATGTCAAATAATGCTTTCTTTTAGTACAAATCCACATACCAAATTTGGTCCCAATCGCGATAAGCGATAGAAAGTTTTCTCGAAAAAACGATTTCTTTTCAGGACATTTGCATCCCTCTAGCGGCTAAACGAAGTAACTGAATAGAGGTAAGTTGGGTTAAATCGTCCTATTTTGGCCTCAGGAATATGTGTTATTATTTTGTACAGACCTTTCGGGGACACCCGTATATAAACTCTTATTAAAAGAAATGTCATACAATTTTATTTGTACTTTTTTATAAACTTATTGTGAAACCGTCTTTGTTTATGAAGATTATAATCTTTAATAACATATAAATGTGTTATCGGTGGTTTAAGCGCGCTTTTCCAGATGAAGAATTATTGCCGGCGACGGACAAAATGTAAAAAACGACGAACACTTTGTTCCGAAAACTGGTCGCAACGGCAAAACTCTTGTTTCCGACCGCCGACATTGTTAACGATTGTGTAGCTCCACTACGCGACATACAGAAGAAACGACGACGACAAAGAGACAAAAGGAGCGAAAAAACACAAAACAGATACATTTCCATTTTATTCGGACATCTAAATTCTACATCTAAGATGCACACTGGCGCATCATCTTTTTTCTTTTAATATAATTTATAAATTTAATTAATAATATTAATTATATTATTAATTTTTCAGTATTATATATCTCAACAACAATCTTGTTAACATTTCAATGAGTCATTTTAAATAAAAAATCAGACAATTCAGACCTTTTTAAATTTCCCCTTTGCAGTTCTCAACGTTTGGATGATTGTTGGTTTGAGATAATAATTGTCCCTATCGCGATTATATATGTTTACAAAGCATGAACATGCCAAATTAAACTCATAATTAAATTACATTGCAAGTCACTTATTATACGGGAGTTCAACAACTCTAACGTAGAAAACACGGTACCAAAGTTTTCATTTTTGGTACGCAGCGGTACACAGATTTGCTTTTGCAACAAGGCTCGTACTACCTTATTAAATTAATTAAATTAACCTGATTGCTTCACTTAATTTTTTATTTGTATGTTTTTTACGTCAAGATGAAATGTTATTGAAACAAAAGAAAAACTGATTAATGTTGATGAACTTGATGTTCAGTCACGTGACAGTTGAAAAAGAAAAGTGATATAGTCAATAATTCAGAAAATAATGGCATTTAAGACTGAATTAATGAATTATGTGGAAATTAATTAAAATATATGAATGTTAAATTTTTGGTTGTAATTGCTTGAAATTATATTTTATTCCTGAGCAAGCAACCAGTAAAAAACGTGAAAGTGTAATAAAATATATTTATTACGACACACAAATATCACACATCTAAATATAATGGCGTACAAATGAAAATAAATGTTTGCAAAATAATTTTATGCCAAAATATGCAACACTAAAGATAGCAAGCCAGCCGTAACTAAAGTAACGAAAAAGGGCATCAAAAATGACCTGTAATGATCTTGAAAAAAATACATTTTTAATAATTCAACGTCGAAAAATATTAGAAATTTGAAGATGTGGGTTAAAAAAATTACTCTTGTAATTACTAGTACAAGAAAAAAAAATAGAAGCTCTACAATGATCGAGCAAACGTTACGTTTTTTTGATGCAATCTGCAAGACTATAACAACCTGAATGTTTGCTTAATATGTTTGAAAACAATATGATGGAATTAAATTGTTTACGTTGTCAAAAGACTCTTGTTTTGACTTAAATTTTGGATCGTGTTTTCTACTATTTTAAGCAACTTTATTAATACAACATGACCAAACTGGAGGACATCTAAAAATAAGCACCTAACGTTGTCTCTTCGTCTGGAGATGAACTTTTCCAAAAATTGAATATGGTTGCACAATGTTGGCAGAACGGAAAAATATTACATTTGCACGTCTTCAATTTCTTGCCATGTCGCTCTGGAAAGAACCAAAATAAGAGAATATTGAAAAATATGAGCATCAAAAGTTTCCAATTATTACAGCAAATTGGCGTTTCAAAACATGTTGAAAACTGGGAGATCAGAAAAAATGTATCAAAAGTCCGGTTCTAGATTACGTGCTAAACATTGGATAAGGAAAAATTACCATCATAAATTGCGGCGCAGATTTAAAATTTTTTAACAAATCTTTTTTTCTATTTTTGTTTTGTTTAACATTTACATTTTGTTGTATCTGACGTAACCTATATCATGTATAAAGATTTAAAAGTTCAATAAACATTATTATTATTATTGAATTAGGCTTGGTATTGTCATTTATGAAAATTTATGTAAAGGATCAAAAATTTTACAATATTATAACTTTACATTTACCCAATTATTCGATAATTCCTGAAGACAAAGAAAATTTAGTAAAATATTCGATACTATAAACACAAATGCTGATTCACGAGCAAACTATTTGAAGGTTTTGTTTATGTGTAGTGTTGACAGGTAGCCAGTTTTCACATTACGAAGAAATTTCTCATTCTAGTTTACAATTTGTCTTTATGTTTCAAAGAAATACTTGTCTACAGAAATTATTTTGATTTTTTTTTCTTTATTCAAATTGAAAAGAATATCTAAACCAGTAAACAATATCAAGTGCGCTGACTAATAGTACCATTAAGATAATCATACTATTGACATGATCATTGATCACATACGATTATGGAAAATTACGGAAGCGTCGAAGACAACTTTCCAAGAAAATATCAAGACACGCCACGGAATTATTTATATTGATGTAACACTACGCAAGAAAGATGTGTTGATAATTTTTCGGTCATAGCCGATGCGTTTATGTTTATGTATTGTATTGCGGTCATTTTATTGCTTCCATGATTTACTTTTAAAAGTAGATGCCATCGATTTACGCGCCGTGAGTGAACTAAACAAATAAACTTTGTAATTCTTGAACAACATCTGATTAGATGTGGTTTTATTACATCAGCTTAACATATAAATGAAAGATAAAGAACGAAATATTACAGATTACAGTAATACAGATTCAATACAAATGTGAAAATCACTAAAAGTAATTAGTGATTTTCGATACAACGGTAACGTTTTCAGAGATAGCGAGTATCAGGATATCTAATAGTTTTGTAATTAAATGACGTTGCTTGAATTCGCATTTAAATTGGATTTTACTGTATGTTGTTACATTTCTTATTTTTTATGTATTTCGAATGAGTCACGCAGATTTAAATAGAAGTAATAGAATATTAACTATTTCCGACTGTGTGATGTAATTGTATTGGAAATAATGCTAAACAAAACATTATAAATAATTTGTCTTTGGGTTGTCCCATTTTTTATAAATAATTCATTTATTAAATATTTCCAATAATTTCCATTCCCTTTGTTCTTTAAAGTTTTTGAGACATCGATCGCAACTATGATATTTTTATGATTTTTGTATTTATAACTAACTTACTTCATACTTATTTTTGAGAAAATTCGAAGTCCCAACGTAATAATTTAAAATAGTAGATGATTAATTATTGATTATTATTTTATAGTTATACTATTATCATTGGCATCGTGCACTAGTCTGGCACAATTGATGACATTATTACACCTTTTAGAAAAACCTTACTATGTACCTCGTTTTTATGATTTTTGAAAATTGGGGGGACAATGAAGCTGAATATACTATGTTTGCAGGTTGAAGAATTTAAAAAATAATTCAATAAATATTTACAACTCAAGCAATCAAAAAACAAAATTAACGATACCTTCCGTCATCACTTACACTGTTATAATCAAAAAAAAATTAAGCTAAGCCATATAGAAAATGTCCAAGCAATAAACGAAGTAATTAACTACATTTGTAACATTATCTTTAAGCTTGTCTTATAATCTTTAAATCGTTGATTCGAAATTCACTTACAACTAATTTATGTATTTACACACTGGTTCTTACGACAGTCTTTCATCATCGTCGTTATTCGTTGCTTAACGAAAAAAATCTCCAATTCTATCGACGACGCGGTGGAATTTTCGTCAAAATAAAATTAAGTATTCTATGCACACGAACACGTCAAATTGCAAGTAAATTGGAGTGTGAATACGTCTGTCGGTTAATTCTCAACGTTAAGCAGTAAGAATTCGTTAATGGACTGGTCGGGACATGTTTACGGTGATATCATAAAAGCTCTTTGCTGATAAAGCGCGGTAGGCATCGTCTACACACGACTTCTTTTGTTGCGGGCGTGGTTTAAAGTACAGTGTCGTACGACAAGCTCATTTTAATCCTTTTTATTACCAACGTTAGTACAAACAATAAAAAAAATACGATTTAGAAATACTGTGTTTGTTATAATAGCATTGTTAGACGATATTTGGATTTATTTTCTTAAAAAGGATTAATTCATTGTCTGTGGAAAATAAACATATTGAAATCGACAATCTTTTGCTGTCCATTTCAATATTTTTTTGTCGTCTGATTCATTTTACTCGGGAAGTAATGATCAGAATTCAAAAATTCAAACACCTCTGTAAAGCCCATCGATTGGGGTTTCAAATTATATTGTTGTATTAAACCCCTAATAATAAACCCTTTAATAAAATGTTAATCGTAGTCAATGCTGAATCAGCACTATGTAATTAATATATAAGTCCGTTCCGCGGGGAGCGATGTCAGTAGTAAATTAAGTGCAGAAGCAGTAGCAAGTTATTAATTAATCATATTTTAATAATTATATTTATATTTAGTCGCCATACATTTAATCATCGTTTTAATCAAATCTTCGCATAAGTGTATTTAATCTTCGTTTATTAAATATTATAAAACATATTGAACTCTTTTAATCGACGACCTGAAACAAAGGAATTAATAATTAATAAATAATAAATCATACTTACCAAGTCATCTAAAAGTGATAATCAATAATAAGAAGTTCCTACGATAAATAATAAGAAGTTCCTACAATAAATAATAAAGAAGTTCCTAATTAATTATAACATCGATACAAGTTTTACGGAGCTTGTACTTAACAAGCTGCCCTGGTGTCAGAAGTAATAATTGATGTCAACATTGTGCGTAAACCTTCACTAACGAGGAATACGACAATATAAATACCACTTGTCATTTAAAAAATTTAGGCTGAACTTCACCCCCCTTTTAAGGTTGCAACTAGGTGACTGCAAATAGCTGAAACTCCCTTCCAAAGAAAATTGTCCTGTCTGAGCGTTTTTTTTTAAGCCTCTAAATACCTGAAAACACGTCATTTATATAATTTTTTAATCCATCATAGATAAACTTGATACTATTCATCAAAAAAAAAAAAACAAACAAATGTATTGAAATTTAAAGTCAACTAAGGCGACAGCGAAACTTGCAAAATTACGGACTGTTTTGTCATCTTGGTTATAAATTACAATCAGTATCTATGCAAACGTAAAGTAAGCTTGCGCCACACGCATTCATGTCCACACACTTACGAACTCACGGTCACACACACGAAGATGTCGGCGTTTGACGTGCGTGACTAAACTGTCAAAAACGCACCGTTCCATTGAATTACGAGACGCAGGATATCGACGACGAAAATCCACCGGAAGCGTCTACTCGATCGTCAATTGTATCTCGCCATAGAAATCGAAGTTACTCCCTGGACACAGGCGACAAAGCTCGAATATTAAGGATATCCGTCGAATTTTGATACGAAAATAGACAGTATTGTTTATGCAAGCGTTAGTCATTGGCATTTGAATGAAGTACGTATTTTCGTGGTAAAAATGACGATAATGGCAATATCTGGGAAGTACAGCCGCGTCGGTAAACGTTTTAATATTTCACAAGAAATTCATAGTTCGCAGTTAATTATCATAATTTACTGGTCGTATGATATTTTAATGACTATATACGTTGTTTCTTGGCCAACATTTCGTTCACTGTTACAAATGACATCATCAAAACGACACAGTTGTTTCAAAGTTCGTGCAAAATTAATTGGCTAATACGTGATAACCTTGCTTATTTTGTATATTTACTTTTCATGTTTCGTCCATGGATAGTTGTTTTCAATTAAGGCCGTACTACCGTTCCCACGTGGAACTTAATGTATTGTATGTATGTAGATATTTGGAATCAACATTTTTTATATTAAATTTGGTTGCTTGGTTTTTGCATTAATGTTTCTTTTAATAATTTCTAAATGTTTTTGAGTTATGCTCCTAAATTCAATTGGTAAATTAATGTAACAGATCTTTTCCTCCGTTCCTCATACACAAAAAATGGCAGTGGATTCGTAGTTCATTACATTGCAGAACATATATAATATTTTTCCAAGATTTTCAAATTGTAGGTTAATATATGTGGCTAAATCTTCATCGGTCATAATTACCAAATAATTTTTAAAAAATTTTTATATTGAAAATAATTGAAATTGTTATTAAATAAACAAATCAAGAATCATAGCCTCCAGAAATGGGAAAAAAATGATTTTTATACGCACCGCAAACGTAATGGAAAATTTGTTCCTATTCGTTTAATTTTTGAAAAATTAAGCTAAAAATGTATTTCTAGAGGATTATGTCTTTTTTTAACCCTTTATAGGTCTGTGGTTCCAAAAACGACCACAAAATTTCATAGAACGTACGGTCGAAAAAGCCATGGCCGGTGTCTCGAAAATGGACCTAATTATTTCAAGAAGAGCGTTTGTCGCACTACAAACCCATATCGAACCTCAATTTAAAACTGCCGCGAGTAATACTAAAAGTGGTTCCATTTGGAATCAATGTGCATTTACTCTAAGAAGCAAAAAATCACCTGTTACAAAAATAGTGCTGTGTTGTGTTGATTTTTGTGCAAAAAAATGGTAAGTTTTATTGTTTAGTTTTAGGTAAATAATCACAAATCCATAATATAATTTATCTCATAATATAAGTTTCCGCTAAGTTGTTATTACTATATAAACTTGCCAGACGGTTTTCTAACTTCAAAATGTGGCTCCATTTGGACCCGCTTTTTACAAAAATCAAAATATGTCCTTTTTTTGAAAATAAAAGTACCGTTTTGAAGCAGTACTTGACTAACAATTACCGAAAGTCAAAATTCTATAGATATTCTGTGTTCGCTTCGCTTCTAAAGACCAATTTTTGCTGTATATTCAGTACTGGAAAGAGTGGAAAGAGATTGAAAGTATGTATTCCAATGATCTATATGATTTTATCGATGAGATATCACTTGACAATAAAACAGCTGTAGATTCTGATTGTGGAGGAGACAGTGATGCTGAAGATGGAAAAATCTTAGAGAATTTGCAACAAAAGAATCATCGTACGAGGGCTTCAACTTCAAAAGCAACGTTTTGCGAAAATGAATCAAAAGACAAATCAAATAACGGTTTTGATTCTGATGACAGTATCGCTGACCAAAATTTTGTTATAGAAGATGAAAATGAAGGTTTTTTGAGAAGGGCTCGACACTGATTCAAGTAAAAAAGAAGACGCAGTGGAAGAAGAACCACCAGAAGAAATTCCGTCCAAAAAGAAAAGAAGTAAAAATACTAAGATTATCACCGACGAAGAGAATTATGTTTTCGATTGGAGAATTGATTTCGGCAAAGAACTTGATGTTTTTCCGAACTTTACTTTTTCTCAGATATGTGCACCATAATTTCAAGTAGATTTCGAATCTCCGTTAAATATTTGCTAATTGCTAATCAGCTTATAGGAGCCTTTTCAGGCAGATCATGTTTGGGTCGAAGAAGTCAGGAAAGTGGAAGAATAAAATGAGAAAAAGGGGAAGGGAAGTAACCGTTGCAAATACCTTTAATATATGTGACGTGGGCGAACACTTTCCACAGAAAGGTACAAAGCGACGATGTGCTTATTGTAGCACATGAAATAATCCCAAGAAGAGCAGACTGTTTTGTACAAAATGTGATGTAGGACTTTGTGTTGTTTGGGTTGTTTTGTCGAATTTATAGCATTATTAGGTATTATCTGATTCCTGTTATAGTTTAGTTTTTTGTATCTTTTACTATGTGAAATAAAGTTATTTAGAACAAATAGTGGCGTGGTCCCAATAAGAATCACAAATTTAATAATTAGTTAATGTTTTGTGGTCCACGCCATTTTTTTTTCTGGCTTATCAAAAATTTAACAAACACTATTTTTATACTCAAAATATCTTTATAACCTTCAAAAAATTAAAATTGCTACTTTTTTGCTAAAGAAAAAATTTGCCCTATAAAGGGTTAATGCATCTTGACAAGCAAGATTCCAGTTCCAGCGGCTATCTTTTTTAATCAGGCTATATAGTGGATGTAATATGTCTGGCATTTTTTTTTACGAATTTATGATAATAATTCACCATCCCGAGGAATGAACGCAATTCTGTTACCGTTTGTGGAACAGTTTAAAATAGCTTCAATCTTTTCAAGTGATTTGTGGAGACCACTTTTATCAATAATAAATCCCAAATATGAGATTGCATCAGCAAAAAAAGAACATTTGTCTTGTTGAACTGTAAGACCAAATTCTTGCAATTTACTTAGTACTAGTTTAAGTCTAGATAAAATTCTTTCCTCGTTTTCCCTGTTATAAGGATGTCATCCAGGAAGCAATAAACACCATCAAGTTTACCTTAAATGCTATCAATTATACGTTGAAATTGTGAAGGTGCACTTGAAATGCCGAAGGGTAATCTATTATACATAAAAAGACCTCGGTGAGTCGAAATAGTTGTTAACTTCCGTGATGACTCTTCTAATAAAACTTGCTGATATACATTACTTAAATCAATTTTTGAAAATTCTATTCCATTTTCAAGTTTAGTAAACAAATCATCAATTTTAGGTATCTAATTCAATTTGGGGATTTAAAGTTACTTTATAGTCGCCGCAAATGCGAACGGATCCATTTTTTTTTTAAGAACTGGAACAATTGGTGTGCCCCATGAACTATACTCCACTGGAACTAATATTTTAGTATTAACTAACCTATCTAGTCCCTCATCAACTTTACGTAATATGGCATAAGGTAAAGGACACGTGCTTTGCAAAATTTAGGAATTGCGTCCTTTTTTAATTTAATCGATAAATTACATTTATTAAAAGTGCCTAGTTCATCAGAAAATACTAAAAGAAATTGCTTAAGAAGTTTGTCTTTTATGAGTAAATTTTCAGTATTCAGATGATTTAGTTCAGCAAATCCCAGATTAAAAGCTGATAGAAAATCGCGTCCTAACAATGGCGTCACGGATAACATAAATATCTAAAAGTTTGGTTTTATTTTCCGATCGTAAATTAAACAAAGCTTCTTGTGCAAATGATTCAGGGCCCAAATATTTAAAATCTTTCGAGTTCTTACAAATTTTACTCAAATGTCCTTTAGTGCCGCATGTGTTGCACGAATATCGACTATATCGACAGGAATCTTCTCGTTGATTGTTGTGACCGCAACGCCAACATACCAGCTGACTGGACGATTGAGAGGGAATGCGCGCGCCTAACTTCTTCGAACAAGGCATCCAATTTCCGCCACGATTGTTTCTTCAACTTTTCCGGTACGGTTACTTGCAATATTACCATTTCATAAACGAAGAATGTCGATCGACTCCGACTTGATGGACACTTCGTTCGAATACCATATCCTCCCTGCGCACTCGCCGAAATTTCAGCGATTTCGATAGTCTTCTGGAATCTCAGCGTGGTATCCTCGGACAATAATCTATCCAGAGTTTTGACAGGTTCCATTCCTACTACAAATTTATCGCGCAATGCGATATCCAAAAAATTGCAAAATTTTTAAACGCGCAGCCCATTGCTAGCAATGGGCTGCGAGAAGAAACGTTACAGCATGCTGTAACGTTTCTTCGCGCCGTATAAAATTTGTAGTGTTCAGCAAACACGGCTCGTTTCACTGCATAATATGCCGATAAATTAGTAATAATTTGTGCGTACGTACATTGCTCAGGCTAAATCGGTTAAATTTTCAAGCAATTTATACGCTTCTTCGCACAGTCCATTCAGAATAATTGCTCTCTTAATTTCTTCATTCTTACTGCTGTTAGCTACGAAATATTACTCCATTCTAGAATGATGCACCCTCCAATCCTGAATGCTGGGGTCGAATTCCATCTGCAACCCAACCAACGACTTCATTGCCATTCTTCTTTTTTCCTCCACGTGTTCGTTCACTTAGATACTCACAAAAAAAAACAATCCTCGTCGCCAATGAAATGTTCTCGCGAACACTTTTAACTCACTAAGGTTTTTTTAAAAAGAAAAATAAACTAACTGCCGTTTACACAAAATATACTTTTAATGATCGCAACTCAAAAATTACAACGCATACGCCATAACAAACCGATGGCGATGGACTGACTCTATGTGTACTCGTTTACGCAATACCTACAAAAAAACATTCATTTTCCATAGCCATGCGCACATTTTAAATACTAAACATACATTACACTAATAACTACACCACCTGATCTCTTATTCTAAATTATTGGCGCCCTTGTATTACGGTTGTACCGTATGTGCATACCAGCTTTGTTATTTTAAACGGAGTGTTATATTTTTCATAGTTTTTCAGATTCTACTCTCAATTCTACACCAAAACTTATTAGGGTACTCTATACTAAAATCTAGCCGTTTTGGAGTTTTTTGTTGTTTTAGATAAATTTTACCAATTGCAGTGGTATATTAAAAATTCGGTATTTCCGGAAGTACTGCACTTGAAATCTTCATTTTTGACATTTTGCTAGTTGATACCATGAACAACGGAATGAAGACGTTAAAGTTACCACAAAGTGTACAGGGCCGTTCAAAATTAGCGACAACTTCCAACAACTTCAAATCAGTAAAACTCATTTTTTTTAATAGGACCGCCTGAATATTACTGCCTTTTTAAATGCACTTAGTAATTCTACATCGATCGTTATAAGGCATACATATAAACCATTTTTTAAATAGTTTTTGCGTTATAAGCAGTTTTCTAAATAATTCCCCTAAGAATGCCTTTTAACCCTTATTTAATGATCTTAGACAGCCTTTATTATAATTAAGTATTATGACGTCTTTGGTTTGACATTAGTATAAAGACATAATGGCTGGTGTAGTAAATAATTACACAAATAACGATATTTTAAATTTATTTTACATACATGGAGAATGTGGAAGAGTAGTGGATAGTACATGTCGTACTTTTAACGAAAAGTATCCAAATTTGCCAACAATGACGGAGAAAAGATTTAGAAAATTGAAATCAAATTTTGTGCGTTTCGGAAAATCTGCTAATTGCAGAAACACAGAAAAATTGATTCCAATTTTCTAAAGTTTTTCTTCGTCATTACTGGCAAATTTGGATGACTTCCGTTAAAAGTACGACATGTACTATCCACTACTCTCCCACATTCTCCATCTATGTAAAATAAATTTAAAGTATCGTTATATGTATGTTTAATTATTTACTACACAAGCCATACTAATGTCAAACCAACGTGTCAAATTAGACAATCACAATACTTAATTATAAAGACATGCAAGGCTGTCTAAGATAAATAGGGATTAAACGACATTATTTAAAAAACTGCTTATAACTCAAAAACTATTTGAAAAAATGGTTTATATGCCTTATAACAATCGATGTAGAATTACTAAGTGCATTTAAAAATGCAGTAATATACAAGGGTTTCATTTAAAAATTGTTTTTTACCGATTTGAAGTTGTTGGAAGTTATCGCAAATTTTGAGCAGCCCTGTATACTTTTTTTTTTTTTTTTTAATTGTATGTGTATGGTGCTGGCCCGAACGCCTCATAAGCTTAGCGCTTGTCATGATTTGCGGGGGCACCGTTTAAGTGTAATTTGTGTGTGTAAAGTGTTCCATGGCTTTGTTACTATCATCTCCTCGCCGTAAGAGATGTAGCACTGTTAATTATGCCAACA
>JAFFZR010027134.1:0-12718 GCA_018397195.1 Lethrus apterus | reverse complement strand
TTATATACTATATAAAGTATACAAACTTGGCGCCCAACAAAACAGTAAATTTCAACATTCAATCCAGAACCCCGAACATCCCTGAATGAGCTAGTCATGGGAGAGTATTTATGTTGGTGGTAAGTTATAAAATATCATCACAATATGTTCAACTTTAATTTGAAAAGTAACAAGATATGCAGCAATAACATTTCTGTAATATGTTGCTGTTTTTAAGCAAAATTGCCCAAAAGTTCGAACAGTTATTGTAATAAATATTTGGTTTTATATTTATTATTATTTGTTTTGTAGCTGATTATAGTAAATGTCTATTAATGGTTTTTCTTGTTATTTAACAGTAAAAATGTTTATTGTCTTACGGTTAACTAAGAACACGTAAAGAAAATGGCAGAAAAGTTATTGCAGCCTATCTTGTTACTTTTCAAATTAAAGTTGGACATATGCGGTATCGTTGGATTCGTCTCTCCAAAGACGTAAAAATATACAGGCTGTTCCATTTAAAATAAAATAGTTGACATCGCTTCCGGTTTCACCAGAAGCGGAATTAAATTTTTGACAACACCAACATTTTGTACGTAAAAATTAAAAATAGACTTGTTTTTTCTCATAAAGATAGCTCCAAGCATTCAAAAGTTATCATGGAGGGGAATACTTTTGGACCGTACTGTATATAACGCATATGGATTTCAGTTCATTAAACTCTTTCTTTTGATCATTTTGAAAACTGTTCATATTTCCATTTAACCTAAGTTTTATCTCAAATAACAAAAACGTTACCATACACAGATAAAATATACAGATAAAATTTATACCATGTATATTAATTTCTTGGAAGTAAATGATTTATACACAAAATCCAACAAACAAGTTATATTTATTTTATATGTTTATTTTTATGTTAATTTTTTTATATTTATATCAGTACTACAAATAATATATCATATCAATAACTAATAAGCTTTCCCAGTTGTAACTGTTGAAGGATTTAATTTAACGACTTTCCTATAGAACTGTTAACCGGATTTATACGCTTAATTTAATAACTGCACGTTGCTGTGTATATGTTCAAAGTAATTTACATAGCTACTTCATTTACTGATCACTGCATATTTGTTCGGAAGCAAGCGATAATTACTTTATAATGAACATTCTAACCTTCTTGTAGCAAAATGTATTAATATAGAAGCTAATGTAATGACAAATTTTGTAGTGCAGATTTATAATTCCACATTATAATTTTCAACGTATCTGACCTTATATGTACGCCTACGTTGACGAGAAAGTTTAATAAAAATTATTACCATACAAACATATTAATTATTAATGAAACAACATGAGAACTCGATTATTTATTCATCATTTTTAAAGGTATGATCGATGACAATAAATTCAGAATGACTTTAATTATAGTTCTCGCAGCTTTAAAAGTTCCTTTAACGCCCACAGATGAATTTATCCAGAAAATGCTTTTACATAAATATGCAGAACACTTCCCAATCGTACTCTAAAACGTTTTACATGCAATAACTTAAGTTATTATTAGGTTAATGTGCATAGATTATTGAACTTACTCGTAAAGCTCATATACAACGGATAAATTTAGTTAAAATTAATAAATTTATGACTATTTTTGTATACTAATGTATAAATGCAAATTATTCATTATGCATTACGTACAATTTCAATAGCTGTATTCATATCTAAATAACAAAAGTTTAATTGGTAATTTAAAGTTTGTTTCGCATATTCTACACCAGGGGTTAACATTAAATTCTAAATGAAACACATGATACTTTGAAAATTCTTCCGAAACGAAATAATTTAATAAGAAAAACGGTTTCAGTTAGTTCTCAAATTCACTTAATTGAATTTCAAACTTTTCGCAATTTTTATATATTTTCGAAAGTAATAAAATTTAAGGGTACATAAAATTTAGAAGATTAAATTCAAAGTTTTATTAATTATGTAATTGAAGACGTGCATGAAATATTGTGTATACATTAAGCATATACAGGCTGGCTCATTTACAAAGTTGCATTTACAAAGTCGTTTAAATTGGGACAAAGTTGCGTAATTAATTGCTCATTAATAATTCGTTAAAAAATTATGCAATTCTTAGAAAGTTCGTCGTACAACGTTTTTTATTCGCAGAATCATCATCAAGTTTAAATTTTCTTATGGGCACTATATTTGATTTTCGGTTCATACGGTAGCATTTTTTCTCAACACAACCATTTATCACACATTACGCTTTACTAAATTTTATGTTATAATATTACGAAAAGTAAAAGGTAAGCATGGAGTAATTATAGTTGGCCATGATAAATTAGTTATGCCGTGAAAAAAATGTTGTTACAGTTGTTACACTTAATTTTAAATGTCTTTTACTAATGCAAGATAGGAAAAGAAACGAGATAAGTATGTTACATATTTATTATTCTTATTCTTATTATTATTATTATTACTAACTACCTACGAGGACTCAATAAAATCCTAAAATCGAAAGAAGAGCTCAAAAATAAGAATTTACAAGACCAACTCTGACCTGTGTTTGTGAAACGTGGATCTTGAACCAGAAATATTAACAGAAACTATAAATCCAGAAAAGAAAAGTACTACAGAGGATTTGTGGAGGAAAAAATACTGAGTGAAGGATAAACACAGAACTCTACAAACTATTCGGAGATAAACCCAGTGGATAATTTGTTAAAGTAAGAAGATTTCAATGGCCGGGACACCTCGCCAGAACGAAGAACAATAGAAAAGTAAAAGACACAATCTGGAAGAAACGGAAAGAAAAAGGAAACGTGGTAGACCAAGAAAGAGGTGGAGCGATGCAATAGAAGAAGAGTTATCATAGCAAGAGACAGAAAGGAGTGGAAGAGAATCACATAGCTCTAGGCCTAAAAGACCTATTAATAATAATAAAAAAAAGATGTAACATTTTCAATTTTTATGAATGATACACTTTTCATTTTATTCTAAAAATTTAATCGGTGTAATATTACTACATGGAAAAAAAGACTGGTATACATTGGGACACCTTCAATCAGCTAGAAGACCTCGAATATGCTGATGATGTATGCCTTCTATCGGAAAAACGGCAACATATTCAAAAAAAGACAGAGAGACTGGCCAAGGAAGCAAAGAAAGTGGTAATGTGGTAACAGAACTGATGAAAATTAATACACCAAAGGAGATGGTAGTGTCAGTAGAGAATGAAGAAGTAAAAGCAGTGGAGAGTACATGTTACCTTGGAAGTATTATAAATATAAAGGGAGGAACAGCGGAAGGTATATAAGCCCCTATAAGTAAAGCACAAACAGCATTCTATTGCTTAAATAACATATGGAGATCAAGAGACATGAAACTACAGACAAAAGTAAGAATCTTCAGTAGTAACGTAAAAGGTATCCTACTTTACGGCTGTAAAACATGGAAAACTACGAAGAACGCCGTAAGAAACATCCAAGTGTTTGTCAACAAATGTTTAAGAAAGATACTAAGAATCTTCTGGCCTAACAGAATCTCAAATGAAGAACTATGGAAGAGAACGCAGCAGGACCCTATGAGCAAAGAAATTGGAAGAAGGGGATGGAAATGGATGGGGCACACGCTGCGGAAACCCAACTCGGATATTACGAGACAAGCACTAGAATATCAACCAATGGGGAAAAGGAAACAAGGTAGACCGGCACAAACGTGGAAGAAAACAGTCATGAAAGAAGTAGAAAGCGCTGGCCTAACTTGGATTGAAGTGAAAAAAAAGGCCCAGATCAGGACCTCGTGGAGGAATACAGTAACGCCCTATGTTCCATAAGGAACGAAGAGGAATAAGTAAGTAAGTAATATTACTACAGAATACTGAATTTCAATTTTCACACTACCCTTACTATTTTGCGGAAACATTTGTGAAACAGTGAAACTCACTTTATCATTTTAAAACATATTTATAAAATAATATGCTGTGTGCATTTAGATAATTGCATTTCATGTTGTAAGTGACGCTCAAACAACTAGAAATAAATAAAATATGGTGACTTGCACAATTGTATGTGTCATAAATACATTCATTTATTTGCAAGATACATTCATCATAAAGTATCAACTTATTATTCATTGATGTATCATATAATGAAAAATATTATTCGCTCCAAAGATGTATTCGGGTGTTTCAGACTGAAATAACGATTCTGAAACAAGCAAAAGGACACTATTACTTGTATAGCTCATTCGATATTAAATAATTTTTACTTGGACGTGTTTTATAAAACTAAAAATTTTCATTTAAAAAAGTTGAAAAGCTGAGCGCATTATTCAAAAAATATGTGACGAAGTTAAACCGCTTAATTCCGGAACGATTGATTGTTCGTGGATTTTCTACAAAGTGTATCAGGCAGGAATTAAATGATTGTGTCCATTGAGTGTGGATTTACAACACGTTTTTTTAAATCCTTTTAACTGAAACTGAAATCATTCGATATCAATTATATAAAAAACAGCATTTTCTAATTTTAGAAAGAGGTATGTATGGTTCAATATTTATTTGCTTTCCCTTCATTCGCATACCTATATGTATCTACTAATCACACTCTCCTACGGCCTCCCTTTTGCCCTCCAAACATTGACCCCTTTTATTGACTCTACATCTAAAATAAATTTTTCTCAGTGTATATTTCAAAAATGCAATCCAATACAACCGGTATTAAATAAAAATTGGCAATATTGTTAGGTTCTTAAGACAATTTTTCTTTAAATTTAATATCGTCTATTATACAACCGTATTAAATCGGAATTATTGAAAATTGTATACCTTACTCGCCGCCATTTTAGTTCTGATATAAGTGATTAAAATTGCGAGTTTATGGGTTTTAACCCTTACAACATTAAACGCAATTTGAATTTTATTGTAGTGGCTAGCGGGAGGGTTAAATGACCCGCGCTTTAATAGCTTCAAACTACAATATATCACTTTAAATATTGCAGGTTTATGGTAATTTTTACGGATATGTTTAATAACTCTCGGTTCTATAGCAATTGGGAGTCCAACTGGTCCAAATTGACGTTCAAACTCTTTTATAATGCCAAATTTTTTATGAGACTATACCTACATCCCTCAACATTATAGTATCGAAATGACATTAGTTATACGGTATGAGGTTTAAAAAATATCGTAATTTTAAATTCACAAAAACAGAACAGAACAAAAAATTAGTTAGCATAAACATAATATTGTTCAGTTCAACTAACAATTTTGCTTTTAATTGGCTTGATATTTAAACTAACAATAATATTTTACAAAAATAACAACAAAGTTTTGTATAATGAGCGATTTCAAATGATTACCAACTTAACAATGACAACAAATCAAGATTTTTATATTGAATGAAATGAACCATTCCACAAATTTAATAATTTCAAAGTTTCATAGTTTTTACCACAATATTGTTTTAAGTATATGTAAATTCAAGTAAAAACAGACTGTAATTTCCGTATTAAAGATAAAAGTTTGAAACTTCTGAAAATATGTAATTAAAGCCAAACAACTTAAGAATTGCTTGGATAAAATGAAAATGAAATGTTGGTAAAACGACTTGTATTTACTTGCTCCAGTATTTGATTGTTTCTTTTTGTAGTAAATTCAATTTCCGTAGTATCGATATCAGATTTTCGATTATGTATAAAGGCACACTTACATTATTTTTAACTTAATATAATAAAGACATGGACATTGACATTTTCACTGTTCCGTGTCGACGTTATTTGCAGGGAATTATAGTTTAACATGCCATCTGGGGTCGTTATCTCTATCTGAAATTATACGATATAGGACTGAATTTTATACAAATGTACATTCCGGCTCATTTAAACTCCCCCCAAATGTATATTTCGTTGTATATAATAATCAAATGCACTCTATATGTGCATATATTAAAATAATCATATATGTACATATATTATTAGTTATTAATATTCTCAATAAATATTATTTATAATAATTAATTCAACTCTTGCCCATGTATAAATATATACAGGATTAATATTAGTATGGATCAGTATTTGATTGCAATGAATTATATCTAAGATAAAAACTTCTAGACTTCTCAACTTGAGTCTTGATTTCTCCGTAAAACATTATCTTACAATAATTTTTTAACAATGTAATCATCATTATTAAATGAGCAACAAGTATTTGCAAAAAAATTATCAATTTTAGCTGAATAGATCTCTTTGAAAATAACCTTGTTAGTTTTTTTGTTTTCTTTTTCTTTAATGTATATTTGTAATTTCATTTATTTAATCCCAAATAATTCCTTTTAATTCGCTGCAGGATATTCTCTCCTCTTTATAGTAGTTCTTACTTATTTTGCTTTATTTTGGTGGACAAGTGTTTGCACTTGCATAATATCTCATTTTTTGTATGCAATTTATATTTTATATTTAAAATTCGTCTAGGAAAGATGACTAGATATCTTCTGTAGTGACATTAATACTCTTAATTTCTAGAAATGTTTGTAATTGTTTATGTTGTTTGATATTATTTATTGATGAGCTATCTAAAAGTAGAATAATTTTTCTTTAAATTTGGTTATCCAGATTCCATTCCAAAAATCTTTTAAGTACATTATAATCCTGGTACTAACGTATATTAATCTTCAAACGAATTATATAATTTTTCTTAAAGACGAAATGCTGCCGCAACGCATAATTTGAGAATATGTCAAAAAGTAAAAAAAAGTGTAGCGATTTTTAAAGTATGTATAAACCATGAAAGAAACAAGATGGTGAAACAAGTAAAGATTAAGGAAGGAAGGAAACTGGAAGAGACAAAACCAGAAACTATTCTTCAAAGTATTAACGACCTTACGAAAAGACAAACAGAGACTAACAAAGAACACGATGTTATAGAAAGATTATCTTAAGAACTACTAAATACTGGAGAAAATCAAGGAACCGTCGAGAAACAGCTCAAAACACAACGTTTGAGAAGAAAACGATAATTTCTTCTAAGGTTGTAGAAGAAATTATAAAGAAGATTAAAAGGGAGATGGCAGCAAAACATGATAGGATAAATCCAATGAAGGTAAAACAGGGAAACGAGGTAAAGAAATAAAAATATTCAATAAAGTTTGGAATAAAGTTCAAGCACGAAATGATTAGAAAATTGGAGTCATAGTGTACACAAAAAGGGAGACATAACGGATTGCATTAGGGGCATTGCGCTATTAGTCTTGAAAATGTATGAAAGTATCCTAGAAAAAAAATTAAGAGCAGTTGGACGAAGCACAACGTGGAGTCAGAGTACAGGAATTTGGAATAAGTTAGAATAAAGGAGCATACATAAGAGCCAAGGGAAACAAATCGAATGTTGTACGCGAAAAATAGTAGCTGTCAGAAAAAATAATCGAGAATTAAAAGAATTCAAAATAATATAATAAACCGGCTTCGACAAGATGGAGTACTTAGCCCTTTGTTATTTATAATTATTTTGGATGGCATAATCAAAGCTACAAAGGATAAAGTGAAGAAGGTATACATAGAATTCTATCAGCGTTGAAAGCAAAATAAGATGGAAGCTAAGCTCACTTTTAGCTTTATTTTTCGCAAAAACGATATATCATCCTCAGATGTTGTTTATCATTTTTTGATTTCAATGTCCAAAAAATGTCGGTCCTAACAATCAAAAATAGAATTGTCTTTTTGATCTTTTATGTAATTTTGAGTTCAACAAAAGAAAATATTAAAGTATTTTGATCATAAGTATGTAAGAGGCTTACTATTAAAATCCACATTATGCAATATGAAAATACAAAGTGCTACCCTACAGCATTGATATGAGCCCATTTGATTTTTTTATTGAAGCAACCAATATTGCTTGTTTTGCAGATGTCTATACTATGTCAATCAGCCAATCAGTGAGCGAATTTTTTAAGTGAGAATTTTAATTTACTCCTCCGAATTCACGAACGTAGTATAGCATGTTAATAATTTTTCTGCTTTAACCATTTTTATTAGCCATTTTTGTTAGTCGCGTTATTTATTAGCCATAAGTTTGTAACTCTGAAAATATAATAAAAACTCCGAAGTCTTTTACACATAAGTCTTCCAACGTATAAGTCAACGCTAATTCATACATTTTGCACTTTTTGTTTTTAACAACATAATGAACAGTAGTATTATTTATAATATTAAATTCACCTTACAGAAAAGTGTTAACAACGTGTAAACTAATATACGGTAGTTTTCTCTATTCTTATAGCGTGTGCTTAGAATTGATTTTTTTATCGTCACGTAAACATAATAACAATGTACAGATGTTACATACTAATAACAGGGAAATAGTTCCAGAATAACAAACAACAATTTTGTTTAAAATACAGTTATACGTACTAATAGCCGCAATTTACAAAAAAAAAATAATGCAATTTCTTGGAACGCAAACTTATAATTGTGTAAAATGTTGAAACTTTGTAATGTACCGGCAAGTCGTTAAAACAATATTTAATTTCAAAATTACATACTGTACAACATCTCATGTAGACATCCCATGTAGAAGCCACAATTAATTACAGAGTTTAATTAAAATCATATTGTAGATTTTTATTATCATTTTAAACAGCCCAGACGGAATATTAAATTCAAATAAATTATAAATGAGGGATGGAGTAAACCCCACCTCCTATGGAATTATTGATTTGTCGTACACGTTCGAAGAAATTCTGGACTGTTATACATTGTATGTAATTTTAGTTCGGTTGCTTAAAATTCTGTCAGTTGTAAATTTTACTAGTGGTAGATTTGTGTAAAAGACAATGTATTTTGGGAATAAAATATTAATTAATATCTGTATATGAATAATTCGTTGTTGAACAAAATTTAATTTGTCAGCATACGTTTTATATAAAAATAAAAAATATATCTGTTAGTGAAATACTCGTGATGCTGTTCATTATATTAAATTAAAAAATTAATGACATTGATACTACTGTGAAATAATTTTTCAGCGAGCTTTACGTGAAACACATCACACATGATGTCATTTGCATATAAATAATTCGATATTTTCCACACTTGGCTTTAGATTCGATTAAATTTTTTTAGTTACATAAAATTTAAAAATTACAAAAAATATACTTTCACAAAAGTATCTTTAAGAATCAGGATTTAAAAAGATGTACAATAAATGGAAAATAAAGTAGTGTAATAAGTTAAAATAAAGAATGTTTATACCAAATTTAGCACAGCATATAACCGGTTCCTAAATTTCAATAATAAAATTTTTAAAATAAATAAAAATATATATGAATCCGGCATTAGAGTGAGAAGAATCCATACCGTATCTGTGAGAAATTTTTGAAAGGCTTTTAACAATTTCAATAGTCATGACGCGAGCCTTGCAGCTTTCCAATAAAAATTATATACTTACATACATATTTTATTTTTGATCCATTGCATTGTTCCAATTTATTCAATTTTCATTTTTACATTAGCTTTTCTCTCTTAGCAGTTTTAAATTTTCCGTCCCATTTAATACACTCGATTTTTTGTCCGCACGCTTTTGGTTTTTTCCCGCTGTTTCTTTCATTTCACGTTGTTGTCTGTATTTTTCAGTTTATGTCTACAAGATCTATTTTCACAATTTGATGCAGTTATATCTATTTTTAACAATAGCTGAGTCTGCTCCGCTATTTATTTCCATAGCATGTAAATCTAGTTTTACTTGGTTGGAATTCTATCCATATTCTCAGGATTCTTTACTTTGGATTATTATGTATCAAATATTAAAAATTAGCCTAAACTAAGGAACCTGACTAAACTTAAAAAAACAATTTATATTAATTAATTTTCTTATTATAAAGTTTTTACATCGTTATACAGGGTGAGTCACCACCGACGGGACGGAGTTTTAAGGCGAAACGGCATATATTCTCCAACTGCTGTTGCAGGTTGATTATGTAAGTCAATAAGGGCTACATTTTAAAAATATTTTCAAATATACAGGGCCGCTCCAAAAAAGAATGACATATCGAAGTTATACTTTTTCTTATGGAACACCCTGTATTTCAACACATTTTTGAATTGTACGTAAAAAATAAGCCAGACTTTCATAAGGGTTCCCTATACCTAAATACTAAGTGTTCTTCTGATTTATTTCGATTTTTCTTAAAATATAAGGTTTTCGAAAAAAAATATTACCCCCAAACGAAAATAATTATGACAAATTTGCTTTTAGACCTAGATAATAGACCAGTCCCATAATTTATTTAGCAATTTACTACTACAACTTTTTCTACGGGGTGTCGTCATACCAGAGGCGCCTGGAGCAACCGCTCCATTGCTCCATGCCACCGCACGACCCCGCGTTGACCTGTCCTCGATGCTAATTTATGTGCCATCCATATCTTCCTTCATGAGCTTATGATTACATTAAATTTCAAACTTAAGGAAAATCGCTTTTTACTTTAAGCCTTAAGCCAACGTAAGAGTTAATTAAATATTAAATGTGCTGCTAAATATGCATTCGGACAACTTGATTAAATTATAATATCTTTATTATCATAAATTTCAAATCAAACATGACAACGTCAAGTAAATAAAGAGCTTTTTTCTACTCCCGTTTCTAAAATATAACTTCACACATTGATAGAAATGCGTGAAATTTGATTTCTAATACCGGTGCGTGAAGTACAATGCTATTCTTATGGGATTTATTTCACGCACCGCAGATTTACTAACACTAAAACAGCACGGGGGCTGGAAGAGTTCATTCGTAGCTGAGGAGGTACTTAAGAGAACTCAGTAAACAAAAAGAATGACATTTCACACAGAATTTTGTCAATTCAAAATTCAAATAGTAATGTTGTGAAAAAATCTTCAGGTGAGGCAGCTGCAGCTGGTGTAAAGTCCGAGAACCTAAAAATTGTACGATTGTTGTTAATAATTATTATTATAATAAAGAAAATTCATAAATTTATTTTAATCGATTTTTTGTTCATTAAATTTATTTTTAATCGTATGGTCGTAGAAAAAATATAGTGTGCAATACGTGCGTGAAGATTTTTTTTACACTCGCGTAGTTACTCCTTTCGCTCGTTTCGCAAACTCCACGCTTGTGTAAAAAAATCTACTTCACGCACTTGATACACAGTATACTATTTACATTCGCAGAAAATTTTATAATATTTTTTAGCTAATTCACAACATTAATAAAACCACTCTTGGAGCATGGAGGAGTACATAAATATATAAAACTATTAAAAATGATAAATATTAAATGAAACAGAGCAAAATCTCAAAATTTTTAAAATGTTAACTGTTGAATGATACATAACACCCTCATTTTAATATATAATTTTTTTAATCGTAAAAATCAAATCACAGTTTTGAACGAAAAACAATCATAAAAAGCATTGTTATGCAAATTGTTAAAAATTTTGTTGAGCTATCAAAAATGTAGCAGTATTAATTTTTATGGACTTTTAAGAAGACATTCTATGAAAGTAAATGAAATGAAAGAAAAGAAATTTAAACATTAAAAATTTTTTATTATCATTTTATTTGTAAACTTGTAGCCAATTAAATATTTATCACAATTATCACACACAAATATATTTAATAATAATAATAATTTTTTAATCGCAGATAGTTTCAATCAAATAATAATAAACATATGAAACATATTTGTTTTTTCAATAATTCTTGTGATAAGGGATGGTAATTATCCAATTTACCCTCCTTTGGGTTCACTCATGCTATCAAAACTCTTTTCATAAGTGTCATGTGGCATTGGCCCTCGGCAACCCTTTTATTAAACTATTAAAATATGACATCTTATCCCTGTGAAACTGCATATTTTTTCTGCATATTATGAACCAATCATTCCTTGATTATTGCGAGTCGTTAGTTTTTTTCTTTGTATTTCTTGTATTATTCACAAACCTTTTCTTTTAAACAAATAAGCAGAAGTTTTCAAAAAATGCGCGTTGGTAAATGTAAAAGTTAATATTGTAGGTCTGAATAATATTTATGACATTTAAACATATACAGGGTGACTGACGAAAAACCTTTGGCGCTGTATCTTGCTTAGTTTTTATCCGATTTGAACAAATTAAACATCAAATGAAATCGCTTTACAAATACTTTGACATGGACCAAAGTAATAGTTTTTCTTGCGACCAGTTTTTGACAGATGACAGTCAACTTTCTTTTTTCAAATGGCGCTGTATATATTTTTTTATGCATTCTTATGGAGATTTTTTTTCTGAATACCCTTAAGTAAAAAGATAAAGCAAAAAAATTATTTTAATTGAAAAAAAAATGAAAAATTCAAAAATCTAGTAACCAGAATTAGACCAATAAAAATCTATTGTAGGTGCTCAAAATTGCCTCCGTGCTGTTCCAGACACTGTCTAGAAACGTCCATCGTTGCATTCAGTAAAAAAATGGGGGTTATTTCCTGACAGACTTCCACTATCCTTCTCAGTAAAACTTCTCGGCTATCCGGAGGAGTAAAATAAACTTTGTCTTGGATGTAACTCCATAGAAAAAAATCCAACGGATTCAAATCTGGGGATCTAGCCGGCCAGCGAATTGGTCCGTAAGTTCCTATCCATCGATCACCGAAATTATTATTTAAAAATGCAACATTTATGCTTGCATTATGTGGTGTAGCACCATCCTATTATTATGCTACACCACATAATGCACGCATAAATGT
>JAFFZR010027133.1:0-12966 GCA_018397195.1 Lethrus apterus | reverse complement strand
ACAAGGTTGCATAAAAAAAATTCTGAGAAAAATCCATCTGAAAATTTAACGTTGATATTATCCTAGATAACAAATAATTCAGACCATGAACGGTACGTAACTTTCTTGTTGAAGTGCCTTCCGTTTTTATCATAAAACCTTTGTAGCGTATAGAATAATCAAATACCATGATAATAATAGTAATAATAATGTTCAGCTCGATTTTTCTCAGAATTTTTTTTATGCAACCTTATGATTTTTTTGCACGGTCGTAAAGGGTACAAAAATCACTATCGGATTCCACTAAAAAAATGTATGTTGTCATTCAAATTTTTTTGTGATGACGTCATAACTACAAAACAAATGAAAGTCGGCAGGTGAATCGCACGTATTAATGTGTATTTTTAAAAAATAAAATCGACCTGTTTCAGCGTTTTTTAAAGAACAGGTTGAGTTCGCTTTTTTTTTAAATATTTCATACTTTAATCCCACCCTATATTAAATTTTCAGCTCGATTTTTCTCAGAATTTTTTTTATGCAACCTTATGATTTTTTTGCATGGTCATAAAGGGTAGAAAAACCACTATCGGATTCCACAAAAAAAAATCTATGTTGTCATTTATTTTTTTTTGTGATGACGTCATAACTACAAAACAAATGAAAATCGGAAGGTGAATTGCTCGTATTAATGTGTATTTTTGAAATCAAAAATCGACCTGTTTCAGCGTTTTTTAAAAAACCGGTTGAGTTCGTTTTTATTTTAAATATTCCTTACTTTTTGTCCTCACTGTATATTTTATTTCCGATTTAACCGGAAGATGTACCTAAGTTTTCTTTAAATAGCTACAACAATAGAAAACTATCAGTACTACTTTTTAGTTCGTAACCAAAGTCAATCAATACGTAATGGCAACGTGTTACACGAGGTCATATTCCTCCTCAACTTTTCAGTTTTTAATTGCAAAAGAACACCGCGAAAAGCGATCCTGAAATATTCAGCGCAATCCCATCAACTTATGAACGCTTTTTGCGCCGGTCCTAAAACGGACGGAACGTTCCGCCGTGTGCCAGCCTATTCATATTAAATGGAGTTAGGCAACGTCAGCGCTTTAAAGTTGAATAATTGAACGTCGTATCCTCGGAGGTACCATTGCTACCCAGCCGTCTTTGATACGCGTAATGTTATCGTTATACCGTCGACTGCTTGTGCATTATTCACTACGTATTACTACTTGCATTTTAGAACAGCTATTATCAACTTGAGCCCTGATTGCTGCACGAGACGCGATCTTTTGATGCACAGATGGCGTTGATTATATCTCGTAGATACATAAAGTTTGTGTAATTTTTTAATTGTTTTATTTATTTTTTTTTGGAACAAATCAAGTTGAGTCCTTGTTGTTGCATGAGATGAGATCTTTTGACAAACAGATGATGTTAATTTTATCTCATAGATGCATATAGTGTGTAACATTTTTCAATTGTTGATGAAGTATTTTCATAGAAACTCTTCAAGGAGTAAACAGTGTTAAAGGGATTACTGATCTAGTGGCTTAGTCACTAGACTAGTAATCTTAGAGTCTTACCGTCAAGTCTTACTGAGTGACATTGTAAATAAAATTTATATGTTCTGACTTTAAAATGGCCTTCCGACCGACCATTCTGATTAGGTTTTCCACGTTTCTCTAATCCTATGCTGGAATAGTATTAACATCTGTATGACGCTTGTGGCCGCAACCAAAATCCCTACCTCTCAGTCCAGTTAAGTTCTTCGTGAATTTGGGACAAGTGGTGAGACGAAACGAAGGAAAAAAAAAGGAAAAGAAAAATCAAGATGAAAACATATTTCTGCAACCAATTCTTGCCTTTGCGAGTAAAGTACATAAATCCGAATACATGAAATAATTTCTAAAATATACTCGTAAAGTACCGCATTTTTTTCTATTTTTCATCATTTTTTTTTTTTTTCTCAATTGTTGCACATAAATGTGAGTGAGTACGATTTGTGAAGAAATTTTTTTTCTATAAAATGATTATCTACTTGAATTTAATTTAATTTTCTTTTAATGAAGTTTCAAAGTATACAGTTTATTCATTTTAATGCATTAATTACCACATGCATTCGTTTGAGTACTACTACATCACTAATGTGCAATAACTAAACAACATTTGTAAATTTCTCCTTTATAACAAACGAACAAAGCCTTTTTACAAGATACGAAAACGTACATACAAAGTCTGCAGCGCATTAGCAAGACCTTCTCTCAAAGGATAAATAATGCGCCGGTTTAATGCGAGGATTCCGAGAAGCAATTCAGGAACAAGTGAACATCGATAAGACGAGGCGAGCTTCCGTCGTCGTCGTCGCCACCCCCCTAATTATAGATATCGCAATTAAATATCGGCGGAAAACGGTTGAGCGTACAAAAGCTCCGCCGAGCTTAAACCGTGTGCATTTCGGAGAGACGAATGTAGTAGGTGAGCAAGCATCACTGGAGAATAATTGTTGCGCGGTTGGTTACATCTTCGCTGATCCGAGAGAAAATAACGACGGCGGACAACTCACAGGTGTACCAATCGCAGGTGAAAATGGCATTCGCTATAAAGGGAACCGAAAAATTCTCCCCTAAATATGCACCTGTAAAAATTTGCAGACAAAGCACACATACGAAATTTTTTGATATCCCTAATAAAGTTATACGGGTGTCCCCGAAAGGTCTGTACAAAATAATAACACATATTCCTGAGGCCAAAATAGAACGATTTAACCCAACTTACCTCTATTCACAGTTGCTTCGTTTAGCCGCTAGAGGGATACAAATTTCCTGAAAAGAAATCGTTGTTTCGAGAAAACTTTATAACGCTTTTCGCGATTGGGACCAAATTTGGTATGTGGATTTGTACTGAAAGAAAGCATTATTTGGCATGTTATTTTCTCTTCTGCCTGTTTTGTCAGTAGTCAAAAAATGGTCATCCACATCTTAAGAAGCTCATACTTTTTTTGTTATTTGATGAATACTTTTGAAACTTTTTTTGCTGATAGACACATATGTTACCTACATTTCTTGTCTGTTGCTCCATTTCATCATTTCTCATAGTTTAAGCAGAAAAAATTAATATCCCTCAACACGAACTAGAAATTTTAATCAAATCAACGAAAAAAATTCACAACAAATGTTCGAATATACCGCCTTCTGCATGAATGCAAAGATTAACACGTCGTAAAAATTTGAACTGGACCCTTCTCATCATTTCGACATCGTTTTTTAGAGTGTCTACTGCAGGAATTATGGCAACGCATCCAAAATGCAGTAGACACTCTAAGAACGATGTCGACATGATGAGAAGAGTCCAGTTCAGTTTTTTACGACGTGTTAATCTTTGCATTCTTGCAGAAGGCGGTGAACATTTGTTGTGAATTTTTTTGTTGGTTTAGATTAAAATTTCTAGTTCGTGTTGAGGGTTATTATTTTTTTCTGCCTAAACTATGAGAAATGACGAAATGGATCAAGAGACAAGAAATGTAGGTAACATATGTGTCCATCAGCAAAAAAAGTTTCAAAAAATATATGAGCTTCTTAAGATGTGGATGACCATTTTTTGACCACTTAAAAAACACGCAGAAGAGAAAATAACATGTCAAAGAATGCTTTCTTTTAGTACAAATCCACATACCAAATTTGGTAGCGAGTAGCGTTCTGAAGTTTTCTTGAAAAAACTATTTCTTTTCAGGAAATTTGTATCCCTCTAGCGGCTAAACGAAGCAACTTTGAATAGAGGTAAGTTGGGTTAAATCGTCCTATTTTGTACAGACCTTTCTGGGACAGTCCGTATAATATTTACTATATTGCATATTTCATACTGATCGACATTTTAGATAACATAACCTAGAAAATTGGTAAATTTAGATTTTGGTTACAATAATTATAGTATAAATACTGTAATGATGAAATAATTTATTAGACATTAATATAGAATATAATTTAACGAAACAAGAAAAAATATTTGGTACGTCAGCGCCGTTGACATGCGAATATTACATTTAATAACGACTTATATTTTTGCTGTTTCATATAATTTATACACCAGACATTTCTATTTTTATTTCTTTCATCAACATGCGTACCTACGGAAAGAAATGAGAGAAGGAAACTCATACTGTCGAAAATAGTTGCATTCAAATGGCCTTGATACGCCAACTTTCCTGGTTTCTACTATACTAAGTTTGCAGTTCAGCTACCCCACTAGATGATTCTTATCGATTTATATTCCAGAATGTGAAGCCAAACAACGTGTATTTTATAGGCGCACACATCCAAAGCATTTGCACCATACTTCCCAACTTTTAGCATGTGTAAAGCAACTAATTATAGATTAAATTACAATGTAAATGTTTAAAAACGTTTTACATAAAATTACATATTTTGTACTGGACAAATCACAAATGTAATTTTCAAAAGAAACAACCAAAGGCAATAGATTGTAACTTAATTGAATCGTAAGAGAAGCCATTTTGAATTATTAATTTTTTAAAAATGTATGCAGTGTATTTAAGGAAGGAGGTACACACATTTAAAGATTATAGTCCACTCATTAAAATATTGGTCAAAAAACCATTGATAGTGAAATTAACAGTTCATTTCTATTGCACACATTGTAAGAAAACAAAATTTATCAACAAACTTGTTGGCTTCCCTTGGTTTAATTAAGTTTAGTAAATCTATAATGAAATATATGTACGTTGTATACAGAGCTCTCTCTATACAACATTAGAAGAATTTAATTTTAGCTGATTAATTTTATAATTTATCCTTGCTTACTCTAATAAACAAAAAAAATAGAACACGTTAATAAAAATTTCATAATGTTAATTATCATTATCCTTATTGTGCATAGATAATAATAACCTATACAGGATAGAAGACATCTCACTTATTACGATCGAGAACCAGGTTTTGCGCCATCTAACGGATTGGAAGAAAGCATACCATATTGGAAAAATCCGGGGTGGGGTATTTAAATTCAAATAACAAGAAATTAAATCAATTAATTTTCACTAATACAAGCACAAGCATATCTATTCACTAATATTCATTTAATAAGAATATTCATTTAACTCATTTAATAAGAATATTCATTTAATTCATTTAATAAGAATATTCATTTAATTCATTTAATAATATTCATTTAATAAGAATATCTTGGAATTAAATCCCCATGAAAATGTGTTACATTTTGAACTGTAAAATACTTGTTGTGCGAATTGTCAAAAATTCTATATTGTCAAAAATATTTAAGTATCAGTTGTCAAAATAACTGTCAACTTGACACTTATCAAAGAAATAAACGTCATTCCGATTTTTTAAAATCGCAAATTCATTAAAAACGAAAAAGAGGAACAGACTAAAAATGACTGGAATGCAGACACAGAAAGGAGAAGATAAGCATACAAAGAACAAAGAAGAATTACTAAAAAGGTTTGCAGACAAAAAAGAGAGCACAATGAAAGAAAAATCAAGGAAATAGAAGAATGCCATAGAAAAGAAATTAGAAATTTTTATTTCAAGTTAAAAAAAAGAAAGCAAAGAAAGGACACCACAACATTTATAAAAATTCATAAAAAAAGGAAACCTACTAGGCAAAGACGAAGAAATTAAATAGAGATGGAAAGAATACTTTCAAGAGATGCTAAAGGACGACGAACATAATGAGATAAAACCAGCAAACAGAAGACGACGAAGCAGCAACAGTCGAGGAACCAGCAAGACAAGAAATAGAGGAAATTACAACAAAACTGAAAAACAACAAAAACCCAGGGAAAAACGGAATAACAGCGGAGAAAATCAAATTTGCAGAAGAAAAATAGAATATACGAACTAATAGTGAGAGCATCTAGAAAAGGGAAAAAAGCCAACGGAGTAGAAAAGTGCATCATCACGATTTTAAAGAAAGGACACACAACAGATTGCAATAACTATAGAGGGATTTCGTTGATGGATGTTGTATACAAGATAATGGCAACACTTAAATAAAAAAAAAAAAAACAAGGATGCCAGGGAGGATTTAGAAAAGAGGTACCACGAACCAAATATTCACGGCGAAAGAAATTTAAGACTAAATTAATCCGATTTTACAAATTGACATTATAAGGAACAACATGTAGGAACGAAGGGGGAACAGAAGAAACAGAAGAATTTGAAATAGGAACAAGACTCAGACAAAGGGACCCATTGTCAACTCTCATATTCAACGTAGTTTTGGAAAAAAAAATAGCAAGAGAGGAAAAATTGAATAGGGAAGAAAGGATACTAAATAAAATTCATCAACTCATATGTTATGCTGACGATGTGGCTATACTGGCATTGACATTAGAAGGAACAAGTAGGAACCAAATCAAGGGGGAACTAATAGAAGCATTTGAAATAGGAACAGGACTCAGACAAGGGGGCCCATTATCAACTCTCATATTCAACGAAGTTTTGGAAAAAAAAATAGTAAGAGAGGGAAAATTGGATAGGGAAGAAACGATACTAAATAAGATTGACCAACTCATTCTTATGCAGACGATGTGGCTATACTGGCAAGAAATATGAAAAAATTAAGAGCAATCACAAGCAAAATAGCAGAAACAGCACAAAAAATGGATTAAGGAAGACCAAACTAATCAGAATAGGAGAGCAAACAAGGTACGACAGACTAATAATAAATATAAATAAGAAAAGGTTGGAATTTGAAGAAGTAAAAGAATTTGTGTACCTACATACGATTAGAATGGAATAGCATAAACATGAGAATACTGAAAGCCAATAAAACTGCAGAAACTTTAAACAACCTAATACGATCTAAACAATTACCTAGGAGTACCAAGTTTCGCTTGTATAAATCAGTAGGTAATTAGACTTAGTTTTCGCAGCCATAAATCGTTTATGACTGCGAAAACTGGGTGCAAAACAAAATCACTAAGAAAGCCCTTAGAAGATGGGAAAGGAAGATAATTAGGAGAATAGTAGGCGGAAAGAAAATAAAGGAGGGATATGTAAAAAGAACAAACAATGAGATATATACAATTTTCAAGTAATCGACCATAGAGCAAGTAATAAATGCTAGAAGAATACAATGGCTGGGACACACTGACAGAAGGGAGCCCAATAGAATAATAAATGGTACAGCGTGAAAACAACCTATGTACAAGAAAAAAAGAGGAAAACCTAGGAAAATATGAAGGGATGCAGTGCAAACAGAAGGAGAAGAACGTAACGAATTGGAAAACGAAAGCGAAAGAAGGGAAAGTGTGGAAGAAAATTATCAAGCTCGGGGCAAAAACAGCTCTTATATAAATTCATTGAAATAATTAGGTGTTTGAAATATGTATGTTTGTTCATTAAATCTTGTTGGATTTAATTATACAGATTGATTGAAAAAAAAAATTAGTCAAAGTAAGCCATGAACAAAAATCGGCATGTCTGTACTTAAACCACTATTAGTTCTTAATGTCAAACGTTTGTCAAAAATGTTGTTCAAATAAATCAAAACTTTTCTTTTAGAATCCCACTTTAGAAATGTTGACTGTTATTAAGAATTTCAGGAACATTTTCCTATTGAAGCATTTTTGACAAACGTCAATTTGACATTAAGAAATAAATAGTGGTTTAAGTAAAGACATGTCAATTTTTGTTCATGGCTTACTTTGACTAATTTTTTTTCGATCACACTGTACCATAAACCAGTGGTTGCATATCGGTGCAAAAATGTAAACTGAAATTAAAATTTTTCGTTATCACTGTTATCAGATATCTAAAAGTTATTTGTGAAAAATAAATTTTTATTAAATCGAGTTTTTAAATACAAAAATGTTGTGTCTCATTTGAAAATATTACCAATTTCAAGTAAACAACGACCGCAATAACAACACAACAAAAACTTTTGAGAATAACTACAAAATGTAAACAAATACACATGTGCGACACGTTTTGCGCGACGCGTTTAATCAAACTCTGAAATTTACAAACAACGCCAAAATTCTTTTACACCGGTCAATATTAATTCATTTCACCGTAACCTTATAAACAGGTTTACCTCAACTTAAACGAAAACTTACCCCTTACTTAAATCTTCGTAATAGACACCGGTACAACACAACACTCGATTAACACATCATAAACGTCAAGTTACAACGTGAACGAGTTGGATTTTTTCGAGAACTGTCAAGTGTTGAACGTAAGTGATAAAACTGTAAAAAACAATCGGTATGAACAAGAAACGCTTGAGATGATTCATCCGACGTGTACTCTTCGCAATGCACCACAACATAAAAACTAAGCACATTGCACAGACCTCTCCCTAACGGAGACTGTAAGGGTGGGGAACACTAACTGAATGGAAAGGGGAGAACTACATGATAACTGGAAAACAAGCCGAGTAGATAATTTTTAATTCATTCATTTTGAATTATTCGCTCGTTTTTAAAGTGTGAATGCCTGCCACTTTCAATAATTAGTCTTTGGCAAATTTTTGTAACATTTTTGTAATATGAATATGTTATAGTTACTATAATATATTTGCAATTTATATAAAATGTCGATTATTTGCATGTTTGTATATTTGCTTTAACAAATCATTTAAATCCCATCATTATCATTAAAAACTTAATTTTAATTTTCATATAATACCGAAAGCTGGAAAGATGAAGGGACAAACCCCGAAACTAGTGTAGTTTTCCAACATCCTGTTGACTCCACAACTTTGTTTTGTCGTAGATATGTGATTATAAAAATATAAGAAATTCTTGCCCAAAAACCGGAAGCTGTTCTTCTTTTTTCAGGATGTGTTTTAAATTAGTTGATGCAGTGTATGTACAATTAATAAAAAATTATTGCATACTTATAGCTTTTATTTTCAGTTTTTTACCTTCTTGAATAAAACTTTTTTTTATATATTTTTTTAGTATTTGTTTAATTTTTTTTAAGTTTATTTATAATTTGTTTAATTTTTATTTTGTTAAGTTGTTGCAGAAAATTTAAATCTCATTTTGCTAATAATGATAATTATTTTGATAAAACAGCACCAGTTCACATAAATTTATATAATTTATTTAGACGTTCTTACAGTAAATTTATTTGTATTTTTCGTGCGGTTATTGACGTATGTTGTACAGTTAGTAATTCTTGAATTAAATTCTAGACCAGCAATACTCTGTTTACATGAATTACATGTTATTATGCAGAAGACGTTGGTATTAAACACGTATGTCGACATGTATGAAGAATTTGATAATAATCAAAACACGTACACATTAAATTCTGAATACACAACTTAAATGAAAATAGTTTCAAATGTGAATAAAATATTAATGGTTTGGTTGTGAAGATAAATTAATCTTTAAATGTATATTTATTTATATTTTGCATGTTTTTCCTATTTACTGTATCGGCTGTCGGCTGCGTTACCACAACAGTAAAATTTTACACTCTTTGATTTTCCGTTTTTAATTAAGTAATTTTCTTCTTCTATTGCATTTCTTCTACCAAAAAATATATAAACTTAACTATTCTTTACTTCTAGATGCAACAGGGAAAGTGAAATTAATTTCACATTTTACATTTTACAACGCTCCTCCACATTATCCAAAGGTGTTGAGGACCCTTACTGTCCCCTTCCGAGAGCAGTGACATTTTAAACTTTTTTCAAACTTCAAACCGCCATAAATTTCAAACATTTTCACAGCGGCATCTCTTACCTGCGGACTGTATTACAAAATCAGAGGAATATTGGCCTTGTTTTTATATATGGTAGGAATCATGAGAGCTGGCGCGTCAAGGTCATATTTGAATTGTATGAATCAAGTTTCAGAAATCGCATGTCTATTATCATATTATATTATATACATTTACTATATTGCATACTTCATATTTATGAATATGCTTATGTAGAGGGTAAAATATATATAAACAAGGCTAAGCATAGGATAAATGATATAGAGTCATTACTCCTATGCTTTAAAATTTATTAATGAAATTTTAAAGCATAGGAGTAATGACTCTATATCATTTATCCTATGCTTTAAAATTTATTAATGAAATTTGGCGCCCTCTGTCCCAAAATTACCCTAACTATTGTTGGTTGAGTAACTATAATTATAAACAAGGCTATTGGTCAATAGTGGCGCTGCAATCCATGTTCCCCTTCCCGGGACAGCATGTAGTATGGGTGGGTAAAAGAGGAATCTATAAAAGATTTGACGTTTGCAGAATGACGTGTAATATGAACACGCATTAATTCGTTTAAAATAATTTAGTGCAATGTTAGATTTATTTACAATATTTAGCAAAGGGGGAATAGTATTATGGTGCTTCCAAAGCACGAGTCAAATATTCACACCTTCTGTGAATGCATTGATAACAAACGTTATTTTGCAGGTCAGTTTGTTTAACTTTTAATTTAAATTCTACCTAATATATCATATTGTAGGAACGAACAGGCAGCAATATTTTCGATCACAATGGCTTAAATTTGCATTATAAGTTGGATAACGAATTCGATTTAGTTTTTGTAGTTGCCTATCAAAAAATACTGCAGTTGTCTTATGTCGATAAGTTTTTGAATGATGTTCACTTAGAATTTAGAGATAAATACAAAAATGATTTATCTGATGGAAAGTATTTTCAAGAGTTTAATTTTACTGATCGATATAATTCCGTTCTTCGATCTGCCGAACAATGGGGAAGGTTACAAGCAAGAGTTCCCAAACAAATGCGCTCGTTCGATGAATCTGTTAAATCAAAGAAAACTGTCGCCTCTATGATAGAAAAGAAGGGTGGTGACAAATCTGTGAAAGAAGTGGTGAAGAAAAAGGAAGTAGTGTTTGCTGAAGGTTGTTTTAATTTGTAATTTTATTTTATTTAACGTTATTTTATCGTAGAACCACCGAAAAGTCCGCCGTCATCTCCTAAATCTGATAAGTTAGATGCTGATACATTAGCGGCAAATCGTTTAAAATTTGCTCAGAAAATGTCAAAGAAGAAACCTGAAGCAAAGTATGTAATAGGGAAATTTTTTTAAAGATTACAAATAATTTGCATTCATTAATTACAGAAAGAGCCCAAAACCAGTGCATGATAAAGCTGGGAAAAAACCACGAATTTGGGATTTAGGAGGTTCTACAAAAGACGTCCAATCATTGGAAAGAACTATTGACAAACCAACAGAAGGTGTATCAAATTTTACACCAAATACAGAGGTAGTCTATATTATATCAAGTTAATGTATTTAAAACAGATTTTGTAGATTATCGGTCAAATGCAAGGTAGTATCAAAGACTTGGAAGTTGAGGAATCCAGTGAAGATGAAGAAATTGGAGAGATTAATACTCACCAAAATAAAGACAAACCTTCAAAGGGAGTGTTTGCACTGTTTAAAAACCTTGTCGGCTCAAAAAATTTAACACACACCGACATGCAACCAGCTTTGGATAAGTTAAAAGATCATCTAATCGGTAAAAATGTTGCATCTGATATTGCAATTAAGTTATGTGAATCAGTGGCTGCTAAACTTGAAGGGAAGGTTCTTGGTACATTTGAGACGGTTACCACTACAGTAAAGAATACATTAACTGAGTCTTTAGTGCAAATATTAAGTCCCAAAAGGAGAGTTGATATATTACGTGATTGTATCGAAGCACAGAAGCAGGAACGCCCATATGTTATGACCTTTTGTGGTGTAAGTATTTTTTGTTTAATTTTCTTTGGTTTCTAAACATTTTTAATTTTATAATTTTAAAATAATTTATTAGTAACAATAAAATTGTCTTTAAACCCTGTTGCCAACCTTTTGTGCATATTTCCAAATAAATAAATAAAAATCCGCTTTTTTAAGCAATCATTTGAATATGTTTTTTTAGGTAAATGGTGTAGGAAAATCAACAAACTTAGCAAAAATTTGTTTCTGGTTAATTGAAAATAACATGAGAGTGTTGATTGCGGCTTGTGACACATTCAGAGCTGGTGCAGTAGAACAACTTCGCACACATACGAAACATTTGAATGCTTTACATCCTGCAGAATCTCATGGAGGTAAACAAATGGTACAGCTTTATGAGAAAGGTTATGGTAAAGATGCCGCTGGGATTGCTATGGAAGCTATCAAATACGCAAATGATTTGAATATAGACGTTGTACTTGTCGATACAGCTGGAAGAATGCAGGTATATTGTAATCATTTAAATTCTTATAATATTGTTAATTTTGGTCGGATTTATAGGATAATGAACCATTAATGAGGGCACTTGCAAAGCTCATAAAAGTAAATGAACCTGATCTTGTTCTGTTTGTTGGAGAAGCCCTTGTGGGGAATGAAGCAGTTGACCAATTAGTCAAATTTAACCAAGCTCTTGCCGATTATTCTGCCAGTTCTGCTCCTCATCTTATAGATGGCATAGTACTGACAAAATTTGATACTATTGATGATAAGGTGATTTTATTAATACTAGTTGGCAATTTTTACATATAAATTCTAGGTTGGTGCTGCAATTTCCATGACTTACATTACTGGACAGCCCATCATTTTTGTTGGAACTGGTCAAACTTACACCGATTTGAAAGCCCTCAATGCGAAAGCAGTAGTACATGCTCTTATGAAATGAACACATTTCACTGGTCCGTTTTTAAATTATTTTGCCCCAAAAGGTGTAAACAATTTCGAGTTTTGGTGTCTGGTTAAGTTAAGGTTAACTAATTTATATTTTAATAAAAATTTGATCATGATTATTTTTCTCCACGTGTATGCCGTGTCTTTATTAATTGAATGATTATATATACTACTGGTAACTACTGAGAATATCTTTTCCATATTGTTTATTATATATAATGTATGAAGCATTACACTCCTATTAGTATACAAATGTACACTAATTTATTTAATGTATGTAGCAATGAAATTGTATCATAAAAGATTAAACAACAGAAAATGTTTTGTTTATAAAAATGTAATGTA
>JAFFZR010027132.1:0-13072 GCA_018397195.1 Lethrus apterus | reverse complement strand
TTCTTTGTTTTAATCCATCTCTAAGAGTAACCATAATCCCATAAATATCTAAAATTGTTATGCAGTTGCCTTCTAGACATTTAACAGCTTTATTAAATAAATTTAATATGTGACTACAAAAATGCAAATAAATTTCAATCATATCATTCTCAGTTTCATTGAGCATCAATACATTTTGTAAAACCATTGGACACTGCTCTAAACTTAAAAAATATACATGATACATACGACGATACGACATACGACGATACGACATACGACGATACGACATACGACGATACGACATACGACGATACGACATACGACTAAACTTCCCAAAGAAATCAAATCATGCGAAATAAAGTATTTTCGTGTACTTTATTGTTCTCATAAAGTATAGAGTACAATTACCTGAAATAACGTACAATACTTTATTATAAAGTACGGGTGGCAACCCTAGGTAAGTGTAATCAGAAAAATAATAGTTACACTTGAAATTATAATATCAAGAGACCCAAAAGAGATATCTTTTCTATTTTTTACAGTAGTACTTGCCCCAACATTCGGGGAAAATGTAATCATGGCTTGTAATTCCCATATGCATCGTAAGCTAGAGTATTTTGGGCAAGTGTAATAAAGTATGAAAAATGTAGTTTCACATAAAAAAAAATGAGCCTGATATCTTAATTTATAAGGAAGTTCTAAACTTTGTTGTGGGCGATATTAGAGAATAAATACAATTTCCATATTTTTCTTAGAAAAGTTTATTGAAATACCTACCTATATGAACAAAACAAAATGACTAATATAAGTAAACAAGCCGCAGACCCTTCAGGCCCTCAAGAACAACTGGGGTAATTGTAATCAATGATTACATTTTCCCCAGTCTCGTGATTACATTTACCCCACATATAATTTTTGGTGGGGTAAACGTAATCACTAAAAAAAAATATTTTTTTGTGCATCCATATCGATTACACTTGCCCCACGATTACACTTACCCCACTTCACCCTATATAAGATTTGTTTATTGGGCAGTGAAAAGATATATTATTTTCAGTACTTTTGAAGTTTCTAAATATGTATTTACAGTTATTATTTATAAGATTTATTACTTTTAGTACTGGAGATCCAAATTTAGCTGCAATTGCTCAAGAGGCTTCAGGGGTAACACCTCCAATCCAACCTGTTACAACCTTTGATGAAATTCCAAAAGGTCTTGGTGTTTGGCGTGAGGCCATTAACCGATCACAAACATCTGCTCAGTTGGCAATGTGTCTATATACATTAGAGGCTTCCATCGCATGGGACAAGAGTATCATGAAAGCTGTGAGCCCCTCTCTAGTCTTTAATAAACAGAGAGCTCGCAAATATAACAGCAAGCTGAGTGTGGGTGCTTGTGCTTATTTTAGTTCTTATTTCTATTTTTCCTTTAATGCATGCAGATATAGAAATAATAAATATGATCATTTTTTAGGCATTAACATGACATGATTGTTAGCATTTTTATATCTGCATCATAAAACCATTAATATTTTGCACCTGTTCTAATTATTTTGGTGGCTGATTGCAACTAAATGCTATTTTGATTCAATTACTAACACAAAATATTTTTTTATTCTTAGCATGATTCACTTTTCTAAACATAAATTATTTAAGAGTTATTAAATTAATGAATTTTTATGTGAATGATATTTGGTTAAATAAAATGTTATTGGTTGTGTTCTGCTGTAGCTGTTTTAAATTGGTAACAGTAGATATGACTACAAGCACATCATTTACTTATATTCAGAATGAAGTAACTGTAAAATTATTTATGTAATCTGTACTGTAATTTAACAGAGAGTGTGAGAATAAGTTTTTAGTATGTAAACCATTAATTGCATGGATGTTGTTAATTTATTTATAATAAAATATAATTCCTAAAAGGTTATGTATGAATTTATGCATATAATAATTACCTGTTACAATAATAATTTTTACATTTTTTTGCAGAACTGTCAATTTTGCAACAGTGGTGACAACGAAGATAAACTTTTGTTGTGTGATAGTTGTGACAAAGGTTATCACACATACTGCTTTAAGCCTAAAATGGAAAATATACCTGAAGGTGATTGGTATTGTCATGAGTGTATGAATAAAGCAACAGGTGAAAGAAATTGCATAGTTTGTGGTAAAAAACAGTCAACTTCAGGAACAAAACTTATATTATGTGAAATATGTCCTCGTGCTTATCACACTGATTGTATTCGACCAACACTAAACAAAGTGCCCAGGGGCAAATGGTATTGTTCAAATTGTATCTCTAAAAAGCCCCAGAAAAAAACGTTACGAAAAGCTTGCCCCAAACAAACTAGAGACAGTGAATCATCTGACCATCATCCACCAAGGTATTAAATTGCCCTACAAGTAGTTTGAAATATTTATTTTTATTATGCATTACAGTCCTGCACCTTCACACAGTTCTATAACAACAAATGAAGACAACCAACAGAATATTTGCAATCAGAGTGATATATCTAATTCAAGTATACCAAATTCAGGTTCTCCATCCACTCAAGGTCCTAAAAGAGATAAGATATCGAAAAAACTTATAAAGGAACTTGCCCCATGCAAAGCCATCCTTGAAGATCTTGAATGTCATGATGATGCTTGGCCGTTTTTACTACCAGTCAATACCAAACAGTTTCCAACCTACAAAAAAATAATTAAGAGTCCTATGGATTTATCAACCATTAAAAAACGGCTGCAAGATGTTTAGTAAGTGACAAGTTAAATTTGAACTGCTTTTAACTAAGTTAGTGTGAAATCAACATATGGTACATATCTGCAACACTCATTTATCAGATATACGATGAAAAACAATAACGCCATTTACATCTAAGACCGGTGGAGGCAGGTTGCATGAGCCATGTCAGTTTCTGTAAATGTTATTTAATAAACTTTAGTTGTCGAATAAATATAGCAAACAGTACTAAAGCTAAAATATAATATAATTTGTTGCCATTACGAATTAAATTTTATTCAATATTTGCTTTAGAATTCCTAAATAATATCATTTAGCTTTACATTATGAAAAAAAGTATTTAACATATTTGCAAATAACTGAAGAATTTGATAAACTTATAGGGATGTTTAAGTACAATTACGCTTAATTCCAGAGAAGAAAAATCTTATGATTATGATCATTTTATTCTATTATGTTGCAGCCTTGCATAAATAACGGTCACATTTGACTTTCGAATTTTTAGAAAATGTGTGTCTTTCTCCATCATATAGCTGTCTGTAAGAGAGAAGGGATGTGAGGCCTCAATTTCGAAAAGTTTAAAAGATTTGTTTGATTTAAAGTAGTAAAATTAAAATTTTAAAATTAAATTAATTACTATTCATATTAAGCCCAATGTTTAATTTTTCATTGCCTGCTGTTCTTTTTTTTCCATATCATATATTACAGACCAACTTACAACCTTGTTATAATGGATATCGATGATCTTAACAAACTTAAGATTTATTTCATGGATAAATATATTCTTTGTTGCAGTTATAAATCTAAAGAAGAATTTTGCGCAGATGTTAGACAAATATTTAATAATTGCGAAACGTTTAATGAAGATGATAGTCCTGTTGGAAAAGCAGGTCACTGCATGCGACAGTTTTTTGAAGCTCGTTGGAATGAATTGTCTGCATCTCATAGTTGAGGCTTGCTTTACCCTAAGAGACCTTATCATCGAAGAGTGAAATTGTCGGAAAACAATGTTTAAGTTCTAATTTTTCATAGTGAAATTATTAATAAAGTGTTGAAAAGTGAGAAAGTTAGATCACTTAAAGCTGTTTATTACAAAAATGATCTAATCTTTTTAAAACAATAAAATACGTTCAGAACTTTTAGATGTGTTTATATGAGAAATATATATGTTAATATGTATGCAGATTTAGTAGGGGTTTGGGATGCAGCGGTCTCCACTTTAAACATAAGATAAAACACCTACAAAAAAATATTTTTTTTCGAATCCTGAAAACTGGGTGCTAGAGCAACTGTTTCTTTTTGAAGTATGATAATATAAAAATTTTATGTAATTTTATTTGTATGATTTAATTTAAAAATCTAACAGACGGTAAGCAAACCAAACTCGTGCTTTATGCATATATATGCACATATATACAGAGCATTAGAATAGTTGCTGTGGACACAACAGAATTGTCAATAAATATTATATTATAGTATTTGTGTTGTGACAGTTGCATCAATGTAAATTAGTCTATTTATTTGTATATAGAAACAGTTTTCAATGGTTTCTATAGGAAATAGTAGAGATTGATTAAACTTGTGTTGGTGCAACATGGCATGATGTTCTAACTAAACCTACTGAAACAAATGAAATTAGTTCAAATAAAGAGTGGTGAAAAATGTGTACACAGTCACATTTCTAAGGCACTATATATATGATACAGGTATTTCCAAGTGTGTGATATGAACATTTAAATAAAAAGGTATACCATTTAAAGCTTTTTACTCTTTGTCCATACATTGTAATTATTTGTACACATTCATCGAGAATATTAGATACACGACAAAAGTAATTACATATTATGTAGTTAAATAATTTTGTGATTTAACAGTTTTTTTTTAATATGGACTCTGCCACTTGTATTAAAACGAAACCTAGTTGTATTTTTTATAATAGTGCATCGTTAATATTGTATTTTTTATATATTATTTAAATGTTATTTATTTAGTATGATGCTGCTGCTTTTTGTAACAAAACTGCTTTCTTGATTTTATTTATTTTAGATTAGGACAAAACCCCCAGTGCTTTTCGTTTGTGTATGTTATTCATGAGAGAGAATAATACTTATTTTAAGAATTCCACAATTAAAATACAAGTCATTACATATAAGTAATTTTTTAACAATTAAAAAAACATGGTTTTCATTTTACAGTTGATTTTACTTCAGACATGTATTTTGATTTTGGTGTAGTTTAAAATAGTAAACATTGTACATAACCATTCCACCCAACAATTTCATTTTACATTGTAATATTTCATTACGCATAATAAGTTGTATCTGTAAAAATTGTATAAAAAAATGTTTATAAAACTTGACTAAGCTCAACTGAAGAAATTTACGGAAGTATAATTCCTGATCTTCCCTCTTTCTCTCTTACTACTTTTCTCTGTTATTGAAACTTTTATGCAAGTTAAAAATGGTTCTGAAATTAAAAATGTATTTAAGGAATAAATGTGTTTGTAGCTACTAGTTCTGTTGCAATTACAAATTCTGAATATTTGCAAATAATTAGAACTAGATTGTGTATTTCGAGTGTAAGATATTTATATTAATTATATTTAATTATAAATGTCAGCGTATTTTTATTTAATAAATTTTCAACATAAAATCAAATGAATTTATATCATTTAAAACAGGTATGTGTATTGTAATATCTTTAAACTTTATTCATATTGCGCATTTGTCTTGACACTATTAATAATTGATACATAAAATGTCAGTTTTGAGACCCAAATTTCAGGTTGGATAATATCGTTCTTAAAATATGAAATTATATCTCCACAACAAAGGTGCACATTTGCTTGCTCAAGCTTCGCTTTGAACACCTTAATTTAAAAATCAAGAAAATTTCGTGAAACTTGCACGTTGAACCAAGGAATTTTAGATATCATAGTAAATGAAAAAGATTGGAGACTGTGGCTGTAAAATATACAAAAAACAAGAATTCTACAAAAATAAAATTCTAAATACGTATTTTGGCAACTAAGTACTAGAAAACCTAAGAAGGAAACAGTGTTAAATTAGTGTCTCTAGCCAAGGTATCATCTGTGAAGATATGCTCTTCACCAGATCACCAGTGAATTAACACTGAGTGTTAACCCACATATCTTCAAAGGTGATACCTTAGCTAGACACTACTTAGTTGCCGAAATACGTATTTACAATTTTTATTGTGGTAAGGGAATTTTTGTTTTTTGTATATCAACATAGTGATGAACGATTAAGCTCAAAGACATTTGTTAAAATTCACTACTAAGATTTTGGAGAAGACTATAAAAATATGATCGTAGGCTTCCGTGGCCGTCAAGTGAAGTGAACTCTTGGTTTTTAGGATGGAACCGAGTTTGATGTTTGCAGGTTGAATCCTTCGTCTCTGCCTCTTTTCTCCCACACTATCCTGGTCAGATTTTCCTCATGTCCTACTGTTTCATTGTTTCCTGTTGATAAGTGTCATTTCAATTTGAAAATTTAAAACTAAATATACTCAGTCCTGGATTTGAGTAACAATTTCAGCGAATTCGGCGATTGAATTTAGCATGTAATAGTTATTATTACACTTTCGTAGAAAAAATAGTATGTAGCACACTTGCAGAAAAGATCAATTGCAAAATTGATACAAAGATGCCCTTTTTGCACTTATATTAAAATATATTTTATACCTATCATATATATATAAAATTATGGATTAAAGTAGGAGCAAAGAAAGGAATATTTTAAGGTAACAGTACATGCAATAATTATGTAGACAACACAATAGTATATTGTTTAACGAGCACATAAATATGTTATTATTACACAACAATGAAGTTTGTAATCATTCAAGTGTTATGTGCAAGTCAAATACGGTATTTTATCTACTATTGTGGTTAAAAAGACAATTCGAATCTTAATCATGACGTTCAAACTGTCTGTAGTGTTGCCATAGTTATGCTATGCTGAAACTACATAGCCAATAAAATCGTCGTACATAATGCAATTATTGTGTATATAATGAAATAATGAAACAATATATACAGATAATACCTATAATTGAATGAGTTAATAATGTATGTTATAATTAACTAAAATTTGTATAAATATAAAATGTATTATGCATCTTAAAAAACATTCCCTACATTTATTTTTGTGCCTAATAATTGTATTTGGTCCCAGTAGCACTTAAATTCAAGCAATTATGAACCATTATTGCATTATTACTAACTAGTTTAAATGAATTAGAATTTTGACTCTTGAACGCTATTAAATTATAATTAATTGATTTCCTATTTTACATTTTCCTTTAATAAAGGAAAAACCCTGTAAAAAAGCAGTAAGTGTTAATAACTAAAAAGTATTTTCCGTTATTAAATTCATGTGAAACAAATTTCCTTACCATTAAAAGATTAATTTATTAAAACAAAATAGCAATTGAAACAATTTATAATGACAATTGAATTAACTACATTACAGTCACAAAAAAAGAATTAAAAGATATAAAATGTAAATTTATCCAGGTGGCCATTGGAGCTGACGGCCAGATAAAACATGTATATGTAGATGATACACCGATTGAGCTCCAATTGGTCCATCATTTATAACAATTCGAAATCCATTCTTCAAGTTTCTTTTTTGAGCTATCTTTCTAGCAACTAAAAGAAGATGGCCTAACAGTGCGCCATCAGTATCCTCGGCTCGCGACAATTGGGGAATTGGTTTACGTGGAATGACAAGAAAATGTACCGGAGCTTGTGGATTCACGTCGTCAAACGCAACACACTAAAATAAAGTTTAAATTTAATAAACCAAACACAGCACAACTTGTTTAAATTTGAAAACATGTATTAATACCACCGTAACTCAAAAAAAAAAAAATGTAAATAAAAGACTACTCACCAAATTGTCTTCGTAAATGTAAGTGCATGGAATTTCTTTCCGTAATATTTTACCAAATATTGTATCTCCACCCTGAATAGCAGATTGGGCCAAATGTACCTCGTTAGCCATGTTTCCAATACTTTATTTTTTATAAACTTGTATGCAGTTACTGCAATGTCACAAGATAGGCAACTGTTTAAAAAAATGCAAATAATTTCATTTAGGAACTATTTTATTTACAAACGTAAGTAATTATTTGTGATGACAACAAAAACAAATGGTAATAAACAAACAAACAAAAATACTGAAATTAAATGAAATAACTGCCGAAGAAAATGTGTGTTTCGTTTTCATTCAGTTGGTACCAGTAGATCCAAATCCACTATCACCACGAGCCGTATCAGTTAAATCCTAACAAAAAAACCGTTAAAATTTGAATTCAATTTTTTTAACGTATACCTTGACTTCTTCGACGTCTGGATAATAAATACGTTGGCAAATGAGTTGAGCTATACGATCTCCTTTTTTAACGTCAAAAGGAGTATCAGAATGATTGAATAAAACTACTTTAATTAATCCACGATAATCTTCGTCTACAACTCCCGCTGAAACGTTCATATTTATTTACACATACATTCACACATAAACAAAACCTAACCTCCTACATCTATGAAGTTTTTTGCTGCTAATCCAGATCTTGGTGCAATTCTTCCGTAACATCCTTCTGGTAGTTGAATTTTGATACCAGTATCGATCATTTCTTTACCACGAGCTGGCACCACGTAATCATAAGCGCTACGCAAGTCATAACCTGCAGCTTTTACAGAGCCTTTTGTAGGTGCAAAAGCTTCAGGAATCGCTTTGGTGAATTTTAACACTATTTTAGTAGCTGAGCTTGCAGTCGGCATTGCACTTTTTTGTAAAAGCTGAGCACTACTTGCACAAAGACGTTTGAAACTGAACAGCACCAATTATGGATGCAACGGTTAGGTCGTTTCAATTTGGCGGGAATCGTTTCTGCAATTTACTACAATTGGACACTGAAAACCGCGTATTTTAAAATTTATAACGGCTGTAGTAGTCTCGGTCCTTTTTTTCGTCGTTGAAAGGCGCGCATTTCAAATGTCTTAACCGCTCAATTTCTCATTCAACCTATGTCCTAAACTACTAATATGATAAAAATTGAATCGCCACTACGTTTCTTTTCATAACAAACATTTATTGTATATGAAACACACAAGACACAAGACTATTATCGAAATATGTATACATATCGGAACTCCAACCAATTTCATTTTGTTTGGTTTTTTAAACTAGAACTATTTTAATTATTTCAAGAAGAAAATTAGACATTATTAATAAATAAGGTTTAAATATAAACACGATAAATTATTATCAGCTGATTTTCCTTTCTTATTCAAGTACTTCTTTCAGATATTTAACTTCCATCTTTCTTCTTCCATCCACATCATCCCTTTGTAGTCGCTGCTCTGGTAGTCCCATCTATCTTCTACATCATATAAAATTTATATAATATAGTTTATATTAGGGTGACCAGATTTCCAATCCATCAATGCTGTACATACTGTCGAGCAAAAGAAAAGCTCTTTGACATTATTTCATATCTACGTGACCCGATTTCCAATTTCGTCAATCTATTAATGCTGAACACACATAAAAGAGTGACCCGATTTCCACACGAAGAGCAAAAAAAAGCCTTCTTTAACATTATTTCATATCTACGTGACCAGATATCCACATGACGAGCAAAAAAAGGTCTTTTGGTCATATTTGGTTGGATTCACTCCGTAATTTAAATTCAAAACGCGTTTTGCTGTACATTCATGCTAAATGCTGGACTTTGCTGTACATTCCTTAATGCTGGACAGCCTGCTATAATTCCGGACAATACAGCGCAATGCTAGTTTATATCGCCCTAGTTTATATTATAAACTATATTTTCGCTCATCTTCTTTCATCCTGTATCCCTTCTCTTCACGGCCACACTTAAATCTAGCATTCATTTTCTGTTCACCTGCTACATTTACTCTGTTTAAATATTCATAACTGCTTTTGCTCACTCTATTCGGCCTTTCCTGCCACTCCAATTCCTTTTTCCTATTTATCACTTTATTTCTCTTTATTCTTTCCACACTCAGACATTCTCCTTCGCCTCTTCCCCAGTCTCGCCTCCATCAGTACTATTCAAATCATCTACTTTGCCACTATACCCCTTCCTTCCTTACTCACTTTCATTTCCCATCCCACACTTACTATTAAATAGAATTGACACAATCTGTTTAGCAGGATTTTCAAATGTTTGAATGTAAATTATACCAACTATTAACCAATCACAACAGCGTAATTAAAATTTGGCGCCACGAGTTTCTGCCTAACAGGAAAAAATGAATTACAGAATACAACAAAAAATGAAACAACCTCCTCAAAATCAATCTTTTCTCAAAAATGTATCATCTAGCAAAAAAAATTAAAAACTAGTTGCTTTGATATTAATTATTTATAAACCACGTTTCATTCAAATCTGTTTAACTAACGGGTGTTTACAAACTTCCGACATCTCAGTTACTGTGGAGTATAAAACGTCAATTAAGTTAAACTTTAATTGTCAAAAGCTTACAACATTTTGAATGTGTAATGCAAAAATTTAAATTATAGTAAATTTATACATTCAAAATGTTGTAAAAACTTTTGACAAATTAAAGTTTAATCTTTCAATCATGATATTTGTAACTTGACGTTTATTGAATTAAGTGTTTTGAACTAAGCAAAGACCTACGCTTTATACTCCACAGCAACCGAGATATCGGAAGTTTGTAAACATCCGTTATATAGGTATATCGTTTATTTTAACTTTTATTAAAGTAAAAATTATATTTCTTCATAATTTATAATTATTTATAACAAAGTTTTGTGTAAATTTTTATGAATCACACAACTAATTATTTTCAAGTAATATTTTAAATGAAATAATAATATGTAATTAAAATCAATTAAAATAACGATTATATATTTTTAGGAATTAAAATACATAAATTTGGTAAATGTATTAATACAAACTATATCTATATAATTTAAAGTGTAAATGATAGTTTTAACATTCATCTTGATTTCAAAATCCATAAATAAATACATCATAAAATTTTTACAGTATATTTATCAAAGGTGTGATCTGCATAAACATATCTACAAAATATAAATATAATCAAGATTTTAGTCAAACAATCTACAAAACATAACAATGTACTTTGACAAATCAAACTTTAAAAAAGTTAACAAAATTACTAAATCTACAATACCAATATAAGAATAATTCTAAAGTTAATTATAATATTAAACCATACAACTTAATCAGATTGAATCAGCGGCATTTTTATAATAATCCTTTAGGTTTATTCTTACACGTTAGAGAATATAAACTAAAAACAAACAAATTTGTTGTTATTGCTGCAAACATTTTTTGCAAAATGACTGACACAAAAACATAAAATTACAAATATATATATTTTTTAGTACAATAAAATCTAAAATACAAAACACTAATATACATATAAAATTTTCAATAAAAGGGTAATCACTCAAAGTTTTTGATTTTAGGTATTCTATGAAACATAATTTTATAAAACGTTTTAACAATGAAAACTTGAAGCTTGCAATGTCCCATTTCAGGTACAATTACATATCAAGATGTGTCACAAAAACGAATTACTGGGACATATTTTTTCATGTAGTCAGATTAATAATTTTTATTTAGCTACATGTTAGAACAAGAATTTTAACAAAAACGTTAGGATAAAAATACGATAATTCATTTAATTATTTGTAAAATCACTTGGAAATAATTACAACGAGCCATATGAATTACTATTACCAATAATTTCAAATATTAGTATTTTTAAAAATATATACTGGTCGATGCTCACACCAAAACTGTATTTACGTTTCTCCTATTGAAGTACGACTTAATGGTTTGAATACATAACATTTCACATAACGTTAAATAATCTGAATATAAATACAAAACTCATAATAAGACAACCAAAAACAATTCCAAAAATTAAAAAATAGTTTTGTAAGTATGTATAACATTTTTTTTTAAGTAAGAAAGTCAGTATGTTAAAATAACAAGAAATTCTCTGGCATCTCATCATATAACAAAATCATGTCCATTGTATGAGATTGTTTTGAAAATAATAACTTAACTAAGAACTTTAGAAAATTAATTAACATCATTTTGCAACACTAACAACACTACAGTTCAAAGTTGGTTTTACGTATTTATAAATAAAATTTTGATAAGAAGCTACATAGTAACTATATAGAAAGTTTCACACAACGTCGGGTAAAAAACATTCTGTAAAAGTTGAATATTTTATACTTGTGTATATATATTTTTGTATAAATATGTGTAAATGAGATCAATTTGTATAAAAATATTTTTTATGTATAGAAGATTAGAGGTTGCTTTTTACCCAACAAAATAATATACATATAACAAAATAGTACGATAACTTTTAAACTAATATGAACAAATACCGAGTAGAATATTTTTTTTCTTTGAGGTAAATTTCCATTTTGTTGTTTTATGACATAGAAGAGCATGGTAATCGAGGTGAACCCATTTGTGTTAAGACTCTATCTAACCACTGTAATGGCCCGTTCAAATGGAGTTCAATCCAACAAGGCGTTGAAGTTACAGTCTGCCGTCTGTATTCAGCTCCCCAACCTTTTACAAATGACATTCTTATTGTGCACATCCTTGTTAGTTGGTAAACAGCTTCAAACCCTTGACTAACTGATTGTGAAAGCAATGCAGCAAATTCTTGATTATTGAATATTTTTAGATTACAACCTAAAAGTGCAAAATGTAAACACACCAAAACATACATATAACATTCATTGAAATTTAGTACAGTGTCCAATGGGAAATAGAACGTAACAAATAGTGATGGGCACAATCGAATGATTTTAACTATCGAATTGTTAGTAACCGAATAATTTTTACTATCGAATGATATTACTATCGAATAATGATTTTTACTATCGAATGATTTTACTAACGAATGATTTTGCTATCGAATGATTTTACCATCGAATGATTTTACAGTCGAGAGATTTTACTGCTACAATCCAGTGATTCAATCGAATATAAATAACACAACTTTCTGACATATTATTTATATATTTATTAAGTCGCCTACTTCGAATGAAATATTTCAAATATTAATAGCTCTCACTTGTCAAAAACAGTCGATTCATTTCGAGAGACTACGAAATTAAGATAAAATAAAATAATACTTAGTAAAAATCGTAGTCAAGTCAAAATACAAAATTATAATGACATCCAAGGCTGTCTAGGATCACTACACAAGGTATAAACGGCATTCTTAGGGGAATTATTTAGAAAACTGCTTATAACTCAAAAACTATT
>JAFFZR010027131.1:0-13226 GCA_018397195.1 Lethrus apterus | reverse complement strand
ATTATTTTAAATTACTTTTAAATTAATATTTTAATAATATAATGAATTGCTTTAAAATTAAACTTGGTAATGGTCGAAATACTCGACTAGGTTTTTTCCACGTTTTTCCTAGTCTTACAGCAATAGCTGGAGTATATAGAAGTCGTAACGTGAGACGCAATAGGGATTAGGAATTGTAAAATTTGATTCATTAATTAATGTTTAAATTTATTATTTCAACCCTTTGAACTAATCGATGGAACAAATTTATAGTAAACTATGTTTTTTTTAAAGAATGTTTCCATAGTGAATAATAACAAACGTCAAATATACAGGTGTGGCATTTATCTGGGATCGGCCGATCACGGCTTACCTATTCATTTTATCAAAAAATATAGTAAAAGTTATTCGGGATCAAGCAGTCCATACTGTAAAAATATTCTGATGTATACAGGGTGTTCAGTTTCGCTTTTACATTATGCAACTTTGTTATTTTAAATGGAACATCCTATATATTATTGCATTTTTAAATTCTACCGTAAAATTTAGAGTAATTTTAATTAACTAATCCTATACTAAAACTCAACGGTTTCTGAGATATTTAGCTTTTAAGAAAAAAAACCGTTGTTTTACAATAATTCTTGGGCATCTTTATGCCAATGCTTCAAGCTGAATAATTCACAATAAACATCTTTATTTTGTTATACAGAGTGTTCGAAAATTGAATATTAACTTAAGCATCTTTAAGTGGGCAAAACTTGTTTTCTTTAAATGGAACACGCTGTATATTTTTATGTCATTCGATAGAGATTTAATACCTCTTTCTATCGTATATAGGATTCCCTATACCTAAAGTTAATACTTTCTGAGTTATAAGTTAATTAGTATCACAAAATTAATATTGGCCAAATGACATGTGAAAAAGAAGGTTGTAAGGTGTTTTGTTACAAATTTATTGAATATGGAGGTGGAGATATTCATTGAAAGCATCTAAGATATTGAAATAAAGTTGCAGTAGGTCGCACTTTTTATAACTGTTTTATTCATACAAGAAGAATTCTGTCCAGTTACAATACAACATTTTTTCTTTTCAATAGCTGTTATAAAAGTATTATTTTGGTAATTGAACAATGTCAATCTTACACTTTGAAAATGATCAATTATGAATTATAAAAGCTCTTCAAAATGACCATCTTCGTTGTTGATACAGAGTCCCAAACGTTGTTGAAATAATTTCACACGTAAAAGTGTGTCGGGATTTATTTCCCGAAAAACTATAGATATTCTATCTTTCATATCTTCTGGCGTAGATCGTACACCTTGGTAAACTATGGCTTTGATATGTCCCCATAAAAAATAATCTAATGGAGTCAAATCAGGGGACCTAACGGGCCATCTATCCATCTGTCGCCATACATTTCGTTCAATAACTGCCTCATTTCCGCATGGTAGTGAATAGGAGCACCATCGTGTTAGCACTACATATCTCTTCTTGTTAGTAGTCGTACATCTTCTAGCAGACCTCCTAATTCATTAGTCAGAAACTGCCTATATCTTGCTCCGCTTAAATGGCCATCGAAGAAATACGAACCAATAACTCTTGTGCCAGTGATGCCTCCCTAAACGTGGAGTGACCACCAATTCTGCCGCCGAAATTCATAAATGAAATGTGGATTTGTGTCTGAATAGTATGATAGTTACTACCAGGATTTTATTTAAATGTTTTAGTTATCTATCTTATAGACAAAACTTATTTTGTATTTAATTGCAACCTTACTGTAAAACTAGAGATGAAAAGAAATCATTTCCATCTCTTTTTTTCAATTAATCGATAACAAAACAACCTTACAACCTTCTTTTTCACATGTCATTTTGACCAATATTGATTTTGTGATAGTATATAACATATAACTAACTTTAGGTATAGGAACTCCCATATACGATAGAAAGAGATCTTAAATCTCTATCGAATGACATAAAAATATACAGGATGTTTCATTTGAAGAAAACGAGTTTTGCCCATTTAAAGATGCTTAAGTTAATATTCAATTTTCGAACAGTCTGTATAACAAAATAAAGATGTATAATGTGAATTATTCAGCTTGAAGCATTGGCATAAAGATGCCCAAGAATTATTGTAAAACAACGATCAACAATGGTTGCATTGACTTTCTAAGAGAACGGTACATATGTATTTTTTTTCTTAAAAGCTAAATATCTTAGAAACCGTTGAGTTTTAGTATAGGATTAGTTAATTAAAATTACTCTAAATTTTACCGTAGAATTTAAAAATGCAATAATATACAGGCTGTTCCATTTAAAATAACAAAGTTGCATAATGTAAAAGCGAAACTGAACACCTGTATACATCAGAATATTTTTACAGTATAGACTGCATGATCCCGAATAACTTTTACTTAAAACATTTTTTGATAAAATGAATAGATAAACAGTGATCGACCTAGGATGATATAAGAGAGAGGATGGAGCATAAACCGAGTATCAGGGCAAGGGGTGTGAAGCCATGAAACGGACGGGGAATCCGGCGCGAACGCCATTTTGGTAGGTGCCATTTTTGAAATATCGTTAGGTTATTCCCACCGTAATAAGGAGCTAATTGATTTAATTTTATATTGTATTAAAATGTGTGCATTAGTATAAAATTATTTGGTACTTAATAAAGAATATTCAAAAATAAATTTATAAAATAGCTGCGTTCGGTTATTCTGTTCGTTCACTCCTTTTATATGAAAAACTCGTTTCTCGTTATGATAGTAAATTTTGCTATTTTCCGTTCGGTTATTCTAAAAGAGTGTGAATAAAACTCGCTGTGAATCCTATTCTTAAATCTACTACAATGGTTTAAACTCTGCTCCTGTTCCACTCCGACACGGGAGTAAACATATGTTAAATTTATTGATTGTTTGTTATATTAAACTTATAGTATTGCTATTACAAAGAAAACAATATTGATATTATAAATATTTATTAATATAATAAATAATAACATGTAATTGTATAATTTTTTGATTACAGCCTTATAAAATATATTTAACATTTATCAAATCAAATCTTTATTTGTACTTTAACATAGTTATACATAGAACAGAAAAAACTACATATCGAAAAAGAATTTAAATCAAATTTTGTTCATTACAACCTTATAGCTAAGGAAATGTAAATTATCAACAAAGGATTTCACAAAAGAAGAAAATATATTATGGAATACATAATAGGTTTGACACTAATTTATTTTTATTAAAATGTTGTAAAATACTATTTCAAACATGACATTAAAATATTTTATTTTTAATTATGATTAAATTTCATATAAAAATTACGACTGGGAAACTACCGTTACAAATAGCTAAAAATACCTAATCTACTAATTTTCTAGACATGGACTGACAAATAAATCACTTTTCATTGGACACTGTAATGGTAATAACTGAATTGAATACAGTATGGTCCTTTAATGGTAAATTCATACATTTCAATATAACATATAGAACTTTCATTGTGCTTTAAACAGTATTAATTTATTATAAACATTCCTAACATAATCTCTAGTCTCATTACATCTTTTGGCAACATAATGCAATCGAATTTTTATATAATTAGATGCAACAGCCCTAATTAAATGCAGTACATGATTTTCAAGAGGAGATTGGTCGTAGCAGTGAGCATTTAAATGTTCAAAAACTCTAGTATTTAAAACAGAAGAAGTTAAATAGTCTCTAGAGAATTTTTTCAAAATAAATTTGCTGGTACTTTGTACTAAAGCATGCCTTATTATTCTTTCACTGCTTTCACATATTTTTATAACATCCATTGATGCCAAAATGGGCGTTGACATGTTGTCGATTTATGAGATGCCATCCTTTGGGCTTTTAGAAAAGAAATCGTTTTGTCTGTTATTTCCCGTTTAGATAATGAATGTAAACAATCTTCACAAAAAATACATTGCTTTAAATGTCGAACAAAGCTAGTTATATATGAAATAATGTATTCAGAGCAACTTGCGGCATGTAATAATGATCAATTAACAAATCCATTTGATCTTCATCGTGATGTTCCTCATTTAATAATCTAGATTTATTAATAGATGAATTTATAACATCTTCAGGACTTTTGGCACTACTACAATGAAGAATTGGAATTTCTTCTAAAGGAAGGCAATTACCTGTAGTATTACCTCTAAGTTCAGCATGCACTAAAATCTTCTTATAAGCCGACTTAAACTGACGAGCCTTAGGATTATTATTACAACCACCCTGTGATCGAATATTACCAAATAACAATTTCAAATGATCTTGACTAACTAACAGTCTGCTTACTACTACAAAGTACATTTCATTTATGAAATAAGACATTTTGTGGAAAAATATTTTATTATTTATACACCAATTTTTTAATTTACAGAGTTGCACTAAACCTAAGACTTTACAAACGAATGTAGGAAAAATAGAATTATGAACAAAACAGAAATAATAATAAATAATTATACAATCTGGAACTGAACAGTAACAAGGTTTTCAAATGAAACAACAGATTTTATCAAAAGATATTTGTCTATTTGTATATATACACCAGAATTTGTAATATACAAAGGGTTAAGGTAGGCCTAATCACATCTTCATCATCAATCACTTCCACAGCCACCTTAGAATAAAATTGTACAACAAATGAATGTATAAAACTTTTGGTAATCAAAATGCAATTCATATGAACAATGAAAAATTATTGAGAACAGAAAGTACATAAATATATTAATGGAATTACGTTTTCCATCAGTTGTATTCTCAATAACTTCTCAAAACACATTTTTGTTTATACTGTATGTACACTTCACTGATTTCACTTCAGTGTTCACATAAAAAAATTATTTCATTTATAAATATGTAGTCTATTGTTGTCTTCTATCATAGTCACGACGATAATCTCTTTCTGGGCGCCAATCTCTTGGAAATGGCTGTTCTCCTGCATTTTGATACATACCGGCTCCTGGTACAAATGGTGGACCATAATGACCACCACCATACATTTGCCTTGGATTCATTGGAGGTACATTATCCCGGCCACCACGTTGATAATTTCTCCAATCATCTTTCGATCTACAAAATTATTAAAATACAAATTGTAAATTTGAATAAAAACATGCCTTTTATCAGGTCTAAGGTGTTCTCTTTCACGTGGATATCGAGGATAATCCGGAAAGCGATCTCTTTTATGTTCCATAGGAAACCTTTCTCGTGACTGTCCACTGCCACTCCATCGTTCATGTTCATTATGGGAACCACGTTCGGATGACTGATCATGACGGAAACCAGGTCGTTGTACAGGAGGTCCTGCTTTTCGATTAACTCTAGGATTGTACCTAGAATATTCATGGTCTTCTTCTGTACTCTCTTCTCGGGTTTTTTTAGGACGATCTTTCTCGCCATTTCTATCTTTTTTATCACGCCTAAAAAATTATTATATAGATTAATGTTTTTATCGAAATATTTTAAATTACTTTTCAGAATGTATTTTTTTTACTTCTTTTTCACTATCCTCTTCTTCATGTTTCCTTTTGGAATGATCTTTCTCCTCTTTTGAATCCAAATCTTTCACTTTTGTCGATGAACCTTGTTGGTTATCATGTTTCTTTTCAGACTTTTTGCAAGCTTTTTTATATAATTTATATAATTTCTTTGCATCATATTCGGTAAATTTTGATACGAAATACCATAAGTTACTATAAAATAGGATTAAAAAAAAAAAAATAATAAGAATGACTATGTAAGGTCAAGCTCAACAAACGTTACCTTCTCCATTCTTTAATTTTTTCCTGGTCAGTATACTGATTTAAACAAGTATTAATTTGTGCACCAATTTGTAATAAGCATAATCTAGTATGGTTTACTTGCTCAGTTTCAGAAAGTGATTGATCAGGATTATCCAATGCCTTCAATGCCTTTTTAACAGGTCTCATTATTTCTTTACACTGAAACATATTAACACTCAACATAATTACAACTATGAGAAAAGTAGAAAAATACCTCATTGAATATTGATGGATCTAAATCTCCAAGTACATCCAACGCTCTAGGTTCATTATTAGCAGTAAAATGCATGGGTCCTGCACTTTTCTTATCTTTTTTTGACTTTTTCTTTTCTTTTTTATCTTTGCTCGGAGGCTCATCATTTTCATCTTCTTTTTTAACCTTTGGTAATTTCTTAACTAATGGTGGTGTAGAATGAGACTGAGACGAAGGTAATGTTGCATTTGCTTCCTCAGTTGAACTTACATCATCGTTTTCTATGATCTCTTTAGTTAATGCTTTATCCTTTGTTTTCCTTTGGCGTTTTGGTTTAGAAATACCTTTTTTTTGTTCCAATTGTTTCTTCAAAACCTTAAGAAGATATTCAGCACGAGATTGCAAATGCTTCGCCTGTGGTTTTTTATCTTCATTAAATAATATTTTATCACTAATTCCTATAAAATTAATATTAAATTTTTGTCAAATATTAAATATTCAGTTTACCTAATGATGGGTCCATCTTAATTTGCTCCCAAGAGCCCATACCATACTGGTAGATACCTAACAACAGCCTTGAATCTTCAAGATTATCCCACTCTACATCGAAGTGAGCTGGTTTTGCTCTAGCATCCAGTGTCCATTTATTACGTTCTTCTGGATGTGAAGGAAGAACTTCATCTAAAGGTTGTAATTCTTCCTCACATGTCATCATAGTTTTTGCATTTACAGACACTCCTCCTAGTTTAAAAGAGGGTCCTCTTATACGTTTACGTCCACGACTGACATTTTCTTCACCGTTATTCGTTTCCGTATTTTCTTTAGTGTGTTCACCCATATATGCACGACAACGTTCATTCAAAAGCTCTGCTAATTTTTTAAGTTCAGGTAATGGCTTTTCCTGCAGTTCCGCATCACAAGCTACAGCTTCTAACCTTTTTAATGGAGCACTAAATTTCTTGTAGCTCTTAACGAACCGTCTTATCTACAAAAAAAATGTTATGTATTAATCATATACCATGTTTTTTCTGTATATAAAAGCAAATTAAATTTGATACATGTTTATATTACCTCAACATCTGTGAAGTTTTTTATTCTTTCTCTGTTAGCAAGAGGTGGTCTACCACGTTTCCGTGGTCGTTCTTCATCACTTTCTTCACCTTCAGCACTTGATCCAGTCTCCTCTGTCTGTTTGCGCCGTTTTTTCCCCCGCCCTTCTTCTCCGTCGCTTTCCGATTGATTTATCTGTTGTAACGTTTTGCGTAATCTCGGTGGCAAATATAAATCTTCCATTTCTTTGTTTCGTTCTTCTTCTTCAACTTTCTTACGAAGTCTTTCAGGAATTATTTCATCCCAGTCTTTGCTCTCTTCGTCACCTCCTCCTGTCGGATTTGGTGATGGTTCGGTATCTTCTTCGAATGCGGCAAAATTCGCTACCTTGAAAGCTGATAGTAATTCATCACCTACCATTGCAGGAGCTTCATCTTGAGTTTCAGCACGACGTAAAATTTCATCTATATCACACTAGAAACAAATGATAAAAATACCAACTGTATAAAGAGGAGTTATGTACAGCCGTGGACACAAAAGCTGAAACAGTATCGACAAATTTAACATAAAAATAATAAATTTAAAATTAACCAACCGTATTATTTATGAAAATCGAATTGTTAGTCTAGCGTAATAATAAACTTATTTCTCACTGAAAAATAATCTTCCATATATTTTTGTCAAATATGTGACCTACATTACCGACCGGTACAAAATATAACTAACGTAAATATAATATAATTACGGCGACCAATAAATAAGATAGTATAGTTAAATAAGGAGTTATTATTATTAAAATATACAACAGTGGCGTCGAGAGTGGTATACGAACCCACGCGGGCAAAGCAGTATATACTACTACAAGCAAAGTTAAAATAAACAAAATAGGTGGACATGGAAATTGACAACGGAGCTGATGAAAGTCTGATCAACCTATCAACGTTTAATAGACCATGGAAAGACTCAGGCCCTCGCTGGATGTCACAACACTCCAACCTGAGAGCTTGGGGTATCTGACCAATCAATACGAAAGGAACTGCCATCGTTGAGGTACACTACAAAGGGGGAAAAATTGGTGAAAAATTCATCACTGACGAAATTAATCAACTCGTACAACTTCCTGACGAAAAGGGAATTACGACAAGAAAAAACCCTGCTATCGATGTGGCAAAGTCAAGCATTCTCCAGAAAAGTGCAATTACAAAATATCTATTTGCAAATTCTTTGATAAAATAGGCCATATCGAATCAAACTGCTTTGGAAAAAAATACGCTGATAAAAAAATCCTCAACACATCATATGACTCAGAATCAGACTCGGATGAACCAACAGTGGCGACGAGGTAAATTACGATTTCACGCGTAACGATAATCTAGGCTCTGAATCACTAGATTAATCAACTACCAACCAAGCACACCAGCCCTGAGCAAGTGCTTGGTCCACATCCGGCAATTATGTCTACGACATTCCTGAATTCGATAGTTCAGAGGACAAATGGGAGGAGTACTTCTGTGAGTACTTCTTCGAGTCAAATAAAATAACTGATGAAAAATTGAAAAAGAGTACAATGCTAATGGCAGTGGGCACTAAGTCATACAAATTAATAAAGAATTTAGTGGCTCTAGACGCTTTGAAAGACGCAACGTACAAAACGATCCCAAATAAATGCAATGCACACTTCGGTAAACCAGTCAACGAACTATTAGCCCGTGTTCGCTTTCAAAAACGCGATCAGGAACCTGGAGAAACACTCCAAGATTTTGTAGAAGAGAGAAACTCGCCATGGAATGCAAGTTTGGGGGACACTCAGATTCGCTACCACTCAGCACCATGTTGAGAGATAGATTCGTTCCAGGTCTGTCTGACAGCAAGCTTCAAAGATACCTGTGTCGTAGTCACGAAGAAAAGGCAACTTCTACAAATAAAGTGGGTCTCAGAAAAGGCTCTGGAAATTGCTCGAAACATATAAGTTAGTTTAATAACGAGTTATTAAAATATACAACAATTTTAGTTTTATTTCTTTATTCTTCCCTATTTTCATTTTCTTACCATCAATAAATATTCTGTAACTTTTATAACATGTTGTTCATGTAGTGAAGTTGTAATCACCATAAAAACCTTAACTTGTCATGGTGATAAAAATAAATAAATAGTTTATAAAAATGACAGAATAATTAGTAATTGGCAAATTTTAAAAAATACTTGAAAACTAATATTTTTCTATCTGATAAAACACAACCAATAATTATAATAAAATCAAGGTGTAAAAACTTATTATTTCTATTAAGTACTCCGAAATCCCGTCAGAAAATAAATAATAGGGTTACGGTGAGGTTGTATACCTGGACATTTAAACATTAAAGGACATACTCGACTAATTCAAGTAATCAATATACAGTGTGGTCCAAAACTTTCCCCCATGATAACTTTTGAACGGTTGGAGCTATTGTTATGAGAAAAAAACAGGTCGATTTCTAATTTTTACGTACTAAATGTTGGTGTTGTCAAAAATTCAATTCCGCTTCCGGTGAAACCGGAAGTGATGTCAACTTTCTTATTTTAAATGGAACAGCCTGTATATTTTGACGTTTTTGGAAAGATGATGGAGAGACGAATCCAACGATACCGCATATGTTCAACTTTAATTTGAAAAGTAGCAAGATAGGCAGCAATAATTTTTCTCAAATTTTTTTAAAGCAAAATTGGCCAGAAGTTCGTAATAATGATTTGCTTTTATTTGTTTTGTAGCTAATTAGTTATTAAATGTCTATTAATGGTTTTTCTTGTTATTTAACACTAAAAATATTTATTGCCTTATGGCTAACTAAGGAACACATAAAGAAAATGGCAGAAAAGTTATTGTTGTCTCTCTTGTTATTTTTCAAATTAGAGTTGAACTTATGGTATCGTTGGATTCGCATCGTCGTTGCCTTTCCAAAAAACGTCAAAATATACAGATTATTCCATTTAAAATAAGAAAGTTGACATCACTTCCGGTTTCACCGGAAGTGGAATTGAATTTTTGATAACACCAACATTTTGTACGTAAAAATTAAAAATCGTTCAAAAGTTATCATGGGGGGGGGATAATTTTGGACCGCACTGTATGTATGTATGTCTATTACGATTTATAATCTAATCTAGTCTTACAGTTTGAATCTGCAAGTAAATTAACGAAATATTAACCAATACAATACAATTAGGATAGTGACCATTTAAAATCGTCGACATCACTTCCGGTTTAACCGGAAGCGAAATTGAATTTTTGACAACACCAACATTTGGTACGTAAAAATTAAAAATCGACCTGTTTTTTCTCATAACGATAGCTCCAGCCGTTCAAAAGTTATCATGGGGGGGGGGAGTTTTGGACCGCACTGTATGTAAGATACTGTTTCAGTTTTTGTATCCACAGCTGTACATAGAAATATCAATGCGAAACCTTAGAATATCTAAATCTATTTTTGTATACATATAAATTAATTGTAAATTTCACTTACATTGGGTTCTTCATCTTTCTCATCTTCATCTTTAAATAATTCCTCAGCTCCAAATTTTAAGATAGCAGTGAGATCTTCTTTATTAAAAGGATTATTATTAGAAGAGCCTTTTTTGTCTAATACCGTTCGACCTGTTGTATCCATTCGCTGAATAACTAAATGATCCAATACCATTTTTTGTTTAGCACGTTCAACAATTTCTTCTTCGACTGACCTAGCGGTAACTAATCTGTAAATATTAACTTGATTCTTTTGTCCAATTCGATGCGCTCTCGCTTGAGCTTGAAGATCATTTTGTGGATTCCAATCTGAATCAAAGATTATGACGGTATCAGCCGTCGCTAAATTAATTCCTAGACCACCGGCTCGAGTCGAAAGTAAAAAACAAAAATCTTGAGATCCGTCAGCATTAAAATGATCCAAAGCTTGTCTTCGCAATTCACCCTTGATACTACCATCCAAACGTTGGAATGGAAAGTGCCTTAATTGTAAATATTCTCCCAATATATCTAACATACGAACCATTTGGGAAAATATTAATACTCGATGACCAGTCTCACGTAGACGTATTAATAATTTATCTAATAATACTAATTTTCCAGATCCACGTAACAATTGCTGCAATAAATGTTATATAATTTGAATTCAGACACATTTGTTTTTACTCACTTGAAGATGATCAAACTGAGTATTTTGAGGTTCAAGTTCCATAGGCTTAGTAAGCATAGCGTGATTGCAACATTTCTTGAGTTCAATGACGATGTTTAAGAAAGTGTTTGTTGAACCTTTAACTCCTTTCCTGAGAGCATTATAATTTTTTGTAAGTATCCATTTGTAGTACTGCTTTTGAATTGGAGTCATTTCGACTCTTAAAATTTGTTCAACTTTCGCAGGTAGAGATTTTTCAACATCTTTTTTAACTCTTCGAAGAATAAAAGGTTCCAATTGCTTATGTAGTTTATGATAACCTTTCTCTGCAGCTTTTTCATGATCTTTTTCAAAGTCTTCCCAAGTATTAAATCTGAAATATATATTAAATACAAATATATCTGTTTATCTTACGTACATACTTTTGAGGCATAATAAAATGTAGTAAAGCCCATAGTTCTTTAAGGCTGTTTTGTAAAGGTGTGCCTGTAATCAGTAAGCGATGATTTGTGTCAAATTCCATAAGTGCTTTATAGAGTAATGAATCGTCATTTTTAAGCCTGAAAATATAAGGTTTTAAATATATGAAATTTGTTATCATTTATTTATTACCTATGAGCTTCATCAACTAATATAACAGCCCAATTTAAACTGCCTAGAAAAGCTTTGTCTTTTAATACAATTTCGTAAGTTGTAAGAATAGCGTTAAATTTTAATCTTTTAGATCCACTATAGCACCACTCATAAGAACGAATCTAGAAAATAAAAATTGTGCATACCTAATTAAATATTGAAATAAAAATAACTTACAATATCTCTCGAGTGGACATCACCGAGGTATGTGACAAAATTCAATTCAGGTGCCCACTGAGCAAATTCTCGTTGCCACGAAGTCATGGTGGATAATGGCACAACGCATAAGAAAGGTCCATATAACTGATGTGTGTTGAATAGATAATATAGGAAACAGATAGTCTGAATAAAAAATATTTTCCGTTAGAATCTAAAAAACCACCGGTTGTATTTACCTTGAGGAATTATTACCTGTATTGTTTTACCGAGACCCATTTCATCGGCTAATATTACACTATTTTCTTTCGTCCATGAATGTATTAACCAATTTAGACCGTCCATTTGATAGTCTCTTAATACTAAATTCTAATAAACAAATTCGTAAATAAATAACATATGCATATTTTATTTAAGTATTTTTTTTTACCTTGTCTAAGCCCATCATGTACACAGGCTGTGACTTAATTTCGTGAAATTTTGGTCTATACTTTAAAGCTTTACAATGTTTTGAAGGAGTACGTTTCGAATCTTCTCTATCACAGAATTCTGATATTTTCTTTGGCCACTTTTTCTGTATTAATGTGGAATCTTCCCATGTTGCATCAGCATATGGTAAACTTTCCCATTTTATATAATAATCTCTACCACCTTCAGTTTTATCGGTTTTAGCTAAAATAAGTTGAAAATATATACACCGTGTTGATTTAAATCTGCGACATAGGGATTTTACATGTAAAATTGAATTATTGCAAATATTATCTCCCGTGATTATTTTAGATCAACATCTTCAAGACAAAAGTTGTTCAGAATTAAAAGCTACATGTAATGCAGTTAGTTAGTTTTGTTAAATATGCAGAAAATCCTCTTCAAATCAATAAATAATGTAAGGTAATCGAAAAAAATTAGTCAAAGTAAGCCATGAACAAAAATCGGCATGTCTTTACTTAAACCACTATTTATTTCTTAATGCCAAATTGACGGTTGTCAAAAACGTTGCCCAAACAAATCAAAGCTTTTCTTTTAGAATCCTATTTTAGAAATGGAAACAGGAAACAGTGAATGGTCATATTCTTACGTTGCCTGTTATGAAAAATTTCAGGAGGATTCTAAAAGAAACGCTTTGATTTGTAATCAATATGTGCCTCTTTGACAAGTAGTAATATGATGGCTGTTGTTTTATAATTTATTTCTAGAAAGTCATGGCCAGACACTATTAAATCCATTAATTTACAGTACA
>JAFFZR010027130.1:0-13335 GCA_018397195.1 Lethrus apterus | reverse complement strand
TCATACTACTTTATCTGTATCCTAATTTTCTTTATTGTTTCTTAATTTATCGTTTGTCATTTTCGGTTTATTAGTTTATCGGAAATTATTTTTATTTAAAATTGTAACTCGAACAGAACCAACATTTCCCGCCAAAATAATTATGTTTATGATTTCGAAATTAAAAGAAATTTAGTAACTGATTTGAATTTTATTATCAAACGGCGATGTGCATCTATCAATTGTTTCCATAGCTTACTACTTGAACAGTTCGAAATTTAAAAGAAAAAATGGCCATAATTTATTTATTTATAAAAATAACTAGGTCGAGTGGTATATCAATAGAATCGTTGAAAAAAGGCCTTTCTTATAAAGTCATGGCCGACTATGGTTTCCATTAGAAAAAACACAAGTTTGTGTCATAACTCGGAAATTATAGCTTAAATAAAAAATTCGGTTAGACAGTATTATTAAGCACGTAATTAGCTACAACTTTTTCCTTTATACATTTTTTCTAAAGTCAATAATAACAGAGCCATAGGTATCGAAAGAAATAACAAAAAAATGATTTTTCCGAGATATCTAGTTAGCCATGCATTTTTTCCAAGAAACAAAAACCTCATTAAATTGAGCTCGTAAAACTGCAATTCTTTCCCCATTTAATCGTCTCTCTATCTCCGCTAGTTTCCGAGATCCCCATGCTAAACATCTAAAAAAACTCACCCTGTGTATAATATACATATATTAATTCGCTATGAAATATTTTTTCCACAAATTGCATCAATTACACGAATGTTACAGCAACTGTTCCTCGGTACGTCTATCAAGTGAAGCGTCCATCGGGCATAATTGATTGCAATATGATAGCTATGTTAATGGCATTTCAATTATTGTGTTAATCAGTTACGTAACTAATATGACAATTATCACCCGTTCCCTTATTCGCCTTAATTAGGAAACGAAGCAGCGCAATCGTAGATAATTGTGGAAAGAACAGCACCAAAGCACAAAATTAAAAGATGACCAGTTTTAGCTAAATTTTTTCCTAAATTGTTACGTCCAAGCCGTCCACATAGTCTTCAATTTATAGAAAACACATCCCATTTGATCTTAAATATATTATAAGGCTGTGTACATTATGAAGTGCTGGTAAACTTAATACTCGATTTTTGTCTTTCGACCTATTTTTCAAAATGTATCTACGTTCATGCTTTTTTCAAATTTTTGTGTTTGTAATTGGGTTATTTGATAAACGACAGAAAAATTGTTCAATTTTTTTTTTTTGAGATTTAGTATTGCAAACTGACGACACGATTAATTTGAGGAAAAACTAACAGAAAGCTGGACAGAAAAAATTGTAAAAAAAATTTCATTTAGGAATCTACAAATCATTGAAAACGCTTTAAGAAACTTACAGATTGATGAAGATGCTGAATGAAGCTGAATGACAGACGGATTAACAAAAGTATAAAAAAATAGTCACAGTTACCTGTTTTTGTGTTGGATCTGACTGTTTTTTGCATCAGTTATATTTATTTTTCTTATTTTTCTCTCAGATCAATCTAAAAATGACAAATAAACAAACAAATATTCTTTTTTCAAAAAGAACTTCATCATCTTTCAAAATTCTGCTGGATTTGCTACAGCAATAACGGTTTGTTTCCAATTCTAAAAAATCTGAACAAAGAAAAAAAAATAAAATAATCGATCAGAATTATATTAATATTCATATATTCATTATTTATTTAATATGAGCTGTCGATTATTTATTAAACGTATCGATGCTATCAATGCGGTTTTCATAACAATAATAACATATTTATACGCGAAATGTTTACATGCGTCGTTAAAAATTACACCATATATTTTTATGAGCCTTCTTGTTTACTCATTTTTAAATTAAACATATCTTAAGTCTATGTATTAGAAAAAATTGCATATTTGGTGGAGGTGCCGGTTAACGTCACTTGTTAATTAATTTAAATTGTGTGTTATATTATTATTATATTATTTGCAAATTTCTTGGATTTTTTGGAATTGTTATGATTTTATAATTTATGATTAATTAATGTTATTTTGTGTTTTGGATTTTTTTTTATTTGTTTATTGTTATCCTATCTGAAAAGGCTTTGTAAAACAATACATTTTATGATGAATTTCACATAAAATTAAATTTGATTTTCTGGTGGGGGTGTCGGTAAACAAAATAACAAATCGATTCATTCAGGTCTTACATGTAAACATGTAAATTTGTAAACATCTCCAAGTCAATTATATTTGTACGACTTTTTTTTTGCTTGATAAGAATGTGCTTTAGTTTTTAAAGTTGAATTCAAGAATATTTTCTTTTCAGTCAGAAGCAGTTAGTGGTTCTGACAACATTTCTGAAATTATTTCTAAAATCACTATTGAAATCATTTCTGAAATTAGTTCTAAAATTAGTTATAGTAATAATATTCAATTTTGAAACTATTTCTTTTTTACCGTTGTGGTGGAGGTGCCGGTATTTCAATTTATTATTACTTTTATTTTACATATTTTTCATTACACGCTAAATTTGTAAGTTTAAATGGATTGATATAAATATTGGTAAAGCCATTATTTGGAATTTTTTATATTAAAATTTTGTAACGACTTATTTTTTAACGAAATCAAATTTACTTTTGGTGGAGGCGCCGGTTAAATTTAAGATTTGTGTTAATAGATATCTGTTTCCTTGTCTGGACGAATTTTAATATTGGATCCATTTTCTACACCCACAAACCAGAAATTTCCAACAATTTTTCTTTAGTTGAAAATTTTGGACCTTTTCATGATTTATTCTAGAAAGAATTTCAAGTAGTTACATTCACTGTTTTCTTAGTTCATTCTTTTAAATTTGCATATAAAATATCATAAATTACTCAAACATGCTCTTCTTATGAAAAACCTAATTCCAAAAGAGTGAAAACTTCACCCTTTAATTAATAAAGCAATAATCCCCACCGAAGATGCCTTTAGTGTCGCTCCCTAAAACCAAAATATATATCATCGTCATCGACGAATTATTACGAACGTTTCTTGTCGAAAGCTCCGAACTAATTAGAACGACCGTAAGTCACAATAAAACGTAATAAGAGCACGTATTTGATCGCTACAGTTGCTGATGACAATGAAATACCATCAAGTTTTGCGGTTCTTGGGGCGCAGGCGCTTCGCGCATCTTTGGTGTTCTTCGAGCGTCGCGACGCCGCTGCTTTCAGTCGTCGCGCGGTCTTCAAACGTTCGATACGCCGATTTCAATGGCAATTTTTCATGCGCGGTGCGTTTTCGTAGTCTTAGGTACAGTGTTGTCTTTGTTCACGACGACTGCTGATTTATTCGGTATGTTTTCATAAAATTAATTTTGATACCGATTAGTCATACAAAATTTGAAACTCGCGTGTCATTTAAAGTAGTTTACCGGAACGTACACTTTGAGTAGTTTAGTATTTCGGTCAAGGGTCACTTGGGGTGTAGCGGACTCGGTAAATGATACTTTAACAAGATTTATTCAAAACCCGAAATTACAAAGTACAGTTTTCGGCGTTTCTTATTAAATGTGAGTAAGTTTAACAAAGAGACGATGTAAAATCGCTCTGGGTTTAATTTGACGTATTCAAATATTTTGCACAGACTATGAAAAAAGTCGGGTAAATCCCACGGAATTTATGCATCTCATGGTTAATTCAACGATGCTGTCGAATGCAATCCGAATGCAATTTTTCATGTGAAGGCCGAAACTATTAAAATTGTAGAAAATGTTTGTTACAGTCGTTTTAATGGAACAAAAAATTTTGACTTTCATGTCCAAACCATTTTTTAATTTTTTAAAAATTCATGAAAAGTCGTATATATCATTTGAGAATGGTGTTTGTAAAAATTACTCTATGTTTAATTTTTTAATTAAAAAATAAAATCACCCACCAACGTTATTATAATGAATGGATTTTTGAATTTGTCTTCATTTACACTTTGGACATGTTTCAATGTACAAGATTTGTATCAACACATAATATTAATGTTGATAAAAATCTTGTAGATTGAAACATTTTGTGTAAAAAAAATTAAGTGAAAATAAAAATTATTAAGATAAAATGTGTACCAAGTTTTATTATTTATTAATTGATTAATTAGCCATTAAATATCTTTCCACAAACATCGAAAACAATTTTAAAGCATTGATAAAAGTTCACATAACATTTTTCCATTTAGATTATAAAACTGAAAACTAGAAAATATACTTAATGCTCAAATATATTATTCATGATTACCGTTTTAACAAGCGAAGGGGACTATTAAAAATGTATCTGAGATTCTTATAAATTATTCAGTTTAATACTTTGAAATAACGGCTTACGCTCGATTTATAATATATATTATTTCTACTTCATTTTAAGGTTTTAACCCAAGAAACTTAACTTAACTTTCTTTAAAATATTTTATTACTGCTATGATTATGTTATGATCAAGTTTAAGTAAAGAAACGTCCTATAAATGGAGCAATTATGCATGTTTATTATTTTTTATTGTAATAATTTTCCACGAAATGTTCTTTTTCATCCAACCTATAATATTAGCTGCAATTGGAAGGAAATGTAAACATTTTCACTTTGCGATTTTCATTTCCTTATATCTTAGGTTTTGTTCTTCAATCTTCGAAAATGGCCATCCTTTTTAATTCCTTTAGAAACTCGACAAAAAAACGTGACAAAAACACGAAACCACTTTCAAAATATTCGAATAAAAAAAAATTATTGCATTTTTATATGGTTTAATAATAATAATAATAATATTTTATTTAGTTTTACACTCTAGTTTACACAAATCGTACATAAAATACTTAATGATCACATTCTCAAAAATAATGATTGTCGCTTAAATCTAGTGAAGAATAAAACTTAAAAGATAAGAACTGGGAGCAACACAACAATAGACACGTAATATTGAAACTTATCTCTTAAGAAGTCAGTAAGTTTAAAAATGATAAGCGTTATAAAGCAAAACTTGAACTTATTCAAAACACACCCTTTTTAAAACAATCTGCAACCTAATTTCGACCATATTAAATATTTATTTAATTTCGGGTTGTATCATTTTTTCTAAGAAATCTTACAATTGAAGCAAGTTAACTAAAGTAAATAAAATCATATAGTGGACTTTTTGATTGAAAACTATTTTTATCCAACGATTTCACATAGAAATTTCTTTAGAAAAGAATAAAATTTCGTGAAAATATTTCATTATCCGACTAAATAAAACCAAAGCAATTTCAATCGATGGCCATTAGTTTTTTCAGTTCGATTGGTTATTTATCGGATTGTAAAGAAAAACAAGTCCGCTCTTCTCCATCGGACAAGGACACAGTGGAATTTTATGTGTGCTCAACAAAAAAGAGATATATTGGTCCGATATCAGAGCAGCAAGAAAAGAGATTTATGTAAGGCCGGGAACTGCATAAGGGGTTGGCTTATTTTAAACAATCGTGTCTACGACAGATATTTAATGTATCCGCGTTCGTTATGCAAGCTTTAATTAAATCTATACAAATGTATTGTAAATTTACGATTTATCCAAATATATAGTTCTTTTGTCAAATTCAAGCTCGATTAAGCTCAGGATCGTTTCGTAATTTAAACGAAAGACATTCAACATATTATTTCCGTTGTGTAATGGAAATAATGGAAATTTATTGAAAATCCGTTAATTGCTAACAACTGTTACATGAAACTAATTGTTCAGTTTGCGATTACTCATCAGTTTAAATATTTTATTATTGAATTCGGTACGGTTTAATTGGTTTTGAATTTGAATTGAGTGGGATTGTATATTTTCATTTAATTCATAGTATTTATTATTATTATTTATAATAACAAATTTTAAAGTAAACACAAATATGTGCACCCATTATAAAGTTGGGATTATGTTTGAGACGTAAATATCACATTATGATATTTTATTAAATATCATTAAAGGATCAGATTTTGTATGATTTGTGCGTTTCTTTGCATTAAGTTGAAACCCGGAGGCGCTTATAAATTTTAGATGGCGCATAATTTGGAATTTTCTGAAACGTCGATGTTGCATGCGCCTCCGCGCCGGTCTTAAGTTATTGTATCCAGGTCCTTGTACATAAGTGATTCTATCCCCACAAAAGAAAATAGTGGTGTTCATGTCCTACCAGTGCACTAAAATTTAAATATTTTCGTCATTTCCTCACGGATCATCTGCACTTTATGGCCTAATCATAACGAAACATTTACGAAATTTCCATACGTAACGATTTACATTTTCCACAAATTACTTAAAAATTTTGTGAAATATTGACGCAATGCCGATCGCGACTGAAGCCCTTTTTACACCCTCGTAATCGTAATAATTCATTGTCGTACACGGCTTTGACTGAAGCAACAAAGGACTACTGAAACGGCGACGTTGTTAACATAGTTTTAAATTAATGATTAAAGTATCCCAACTTTCTAAGGACGAGGATGCTGTGTTTTTCATGAAAATCCTGCAGTGAAACCATATTGAACGTCTTCCTTCCAAGGAAATTCCATTATATTCAGCGAATAAAAAACTAATTAAAAAGAATTTTTAGACTTGCATACATTTTTTGTTTTATGGATAACAAATTGCAATATGAACGAAATTTACAGTCTCTTTCAACTATAGGTCTAAAATAAATTTTAAATCGGGGCTGTCCAACCTTAAGAAATCCCTGCTTTAAATAAACACAGACACACAGTTTTTAGAACAATGTGCGACATGAGCAAGATTAATTTGTATAAAACTTTGTCTACGGCAATTATTTTTTATTTATTGATTTTAATAGTTTAGAAAATTCCATGTTATTTCAAAATTATTAATTTAATTAAAACACAAAACAAATTTTTGTATTTTATTATTGTTTTTTTAACGACTTAATTCAAGGCACGTATTTTAAATTATTAAAAACAATTTCAAATTTCAACCCAAAAATTTGTAACACGTATTATTTATTTGATAGTAAATTTATTATTTATTAAAATTGTTTTACATCAAAAAATACGAATCTAATCAAAATAAATTAGACTGAATTATTATTCCATTTTAGATTTAAAATTCATAAAATTGTCAAAATCACGATTTTATAGAAAAATTGAAGCCAACGTACATATTTGAGTAAAAAGACCTAAAAATTTATCTTGTTAACCTGGCATAACCCCAAATGGTCCAATTAGGCGAAAACGAACTGAACGAGCCGGGCGAGGCCCGGCAGGATTATGAGCGACTTTCTTTTACATCGCAAGAGTCCAATAACTTGTAATGGCCGGTCCAATTGGAAGGTGGCGCTTTTTCGACGTTTTATGCATATTTACGAACCCTCTCTTGTTCGTTATCCGCACAGGGAAACGATTTTTTCGCAAGCTCGACTTTACATCTTTATCGTCGCATGATAGGGGAGAAATTCGTACATTTTTGCGCTGTTTTCTCGTGGAAACTTCTAATTCAATTTAATTCTGTTATGGAAAATTGTGTTTAATTTAATTTCCACTACGAAAACTGAAAACAGAATTCGCAATTATGTACAAAGTTTTACAACAATTTCATCGCAAATAGAATTCACTTGCATTGATTTCAGAAGTAATATGTACTAATGGATACGGATAGATCATCAGACGTAAGATTTAATGGAAGGGGCGTTTTTTGTACAATCATATCAGTGAAACACGGAGGATCATTTCGTTAAACAACGAAAGTCACGTTATAAGCTAATCGAAGAAAGAATTACATAATTAGATGTAATGTGGTTTGTATTATCTGGAAACTGACTTTTCAGGATATTCAGGATATTTTATGTTAAACAACTCAATAAGGTGTGAACTAAGATAAAAACTAATTAACACAACAGGATTTAATTCGATAATCGTGTCGCTAGAAATTATACGCTGAAAAAGTTAAATCAAGTCAGGATAATATTATTACAAAAAATATTTTTAAAATCAATATTTTTGCCCATAACATTTTTTCTATTTTTATTAATATATGCTTGATTTATTCTCCTTGGAAGAATGCATGGAAAATTTAAGGACATAAAAATTTTAAAAATTAACAGGAAGAAGAAGAAAAATTACATTCAATGTGTAAATTTTTTTCTAAACAACTTTCTTTTATAATTTTTTTTTTTGTTAATTAATATGTATAAAAACACATTTTTTATTTATTTATTTTTTTAATATTATGTTGCCTCAACGAGTCGAACCCAATTAAAGAATGTTATATAACATTTTTATTTTATTTATTTTTTTCTATTTGTATGAAAAGGTATTTAAAAATTAAAGCCAAGAAAGTCTCTAATTTTTGAATTTTTTTCTTCAATTTTTTAAAAGTTAACAAAAAAGAAAATAAATTTTAGAAATTGTTAAAAAATCAACGTGTTGCGATAAAAATGTATTGTTCAATTTTTTAACAACTCTTTAAAAGTTAAAACTCAACAATAATAATTAATAAGTATAACACATTTTTAAAATTTTTTTAAAGGTTATATTTTCATTATTGTGCCGCTTCAACCTCAATGGGTCGAACCTAACTACAGAATACTGTATTTTTTGAATTTGATAGGAAAACCGTTTCGAGCTCCCATCCCTCCCCTTACGGAGGAAGTGTCTAAACATTCTTTTTAATGATGAATCTTTAAATGAACGTGAAATGACCGAACGCAATTGAAATGGTGGAAAATTTTACTTGAAAAGATACCAAAACGCCTAAAAAGAAGAAAGAAACTGATAAATTTCACACATTTTTGGCTTTTGATTTTTTGCCAAATTCAGCCAATTCAACACAATTCAATCTGTCCATGTTGGGTTGAACATTGGACGGCGATTCGCTGCTATTTGACATCTTTTTTATTTACATTGAGAAAATTTTGCCCAGATAATCTTGATCATATTTTGATGTAGACAACATTTTTTAATTATTTTTTCGGGAAGAAACCGACTGATTGTAATATTATACTTTACCAACATTTTGTTGCTTTATCCTTTTCTCTTGGCTTTGGAATTGCTAATTTTATTTTTTTAATGAAAGTGAAAGTTGCCTACATTATCCAATTGTTGATAAGCCTCCTGTATACAGAATGTAAAACATTGGTCCCAGTACGCTACGTTGTGGTACGCCAGAAGTAATCTAAAACAAGTTTGTTTTCTTTTGGCTTTGATAACATATTTCGGAGGTACGATTTTTCTACTGAGTGGTAAACATACCCTAATGGCCCTTAAAACTTAATTTCAAAGATATATCGTTCATAGAGTTTTTTTTTTTAACAATGGGTTAGGTATATAAACCGACTTACCAATTAAATCAAACACGGTATTTAGAACTGAGCTTTCTGCTTCCATTACGGACGAATCATCACAACATCGAGTTAGTGAGGAGTGAGCTTCGTAATGAAACTGTTTTAGTTGTTGTTATCGACGTTACCGTATTTACGTTTGTGTGTTTGTGCGATTCGATCGCTAATGAGACGGTTGTTTGTGCTTTTGAGCTTTACGAGGATATAAAATGACCACTCCGCCCGCCGCCCACTTTGCGTGCACTCGATCCTTTCGAGGATTTAACCGAAACTTTGCGCGCTTTGTATCGCGGCTCTCCGAAATAAAACACGATCGTTTTTCTTTTCGCAGACCGAACGAACGAACGGCCCGAAACTAAATAAAGAAAATAAATCCGCAGTTCGAATTGGGAAGGCGAAAGAAAAAAAAAACGGAATAACGCAATTTAATTTATCGTCCTCGCTTTTTGTATCGTTTTTTTTTTTTAATTCGAAAATACGCTCTAATTCGAGCCTCGCGGTGCTTTTTTTTTGTTGACGTTGAAGGATTTTTAATTGGTTTGCAGAAAAAGGGAAATTTATTGAAAGTGGTTGCCAAAGCGGAGTAAACCTTTATAGTACAAAATATTTTAAATAATTTGTCTGGTAATTTCATGAATTAACTGTACTATATTTTTCGGAGGTCGGAGGCATTAAACGGTACATTAAACCATAAAATGATGGTGATTTTTCTTTGTCAAGAGAGTAAATTTGTTTCTTGTAAAGACTGGATTTTTGTGAATAGTTTCAAAGTTATTTTAATCTTCATCAGTTACAAAGCTTTCCAAAATAAAAGTTAACGACAACTAAAAATAAATAAGAATTTACAGTGTCAGGGTGTAAATTTTAATAAAGCGCGTCGACGCTTTAACAAAATAAGAATCCAGTATGAATAATCAGACCGGCTCGGGTTTCTCTTTAACGAGGACTAGTGTTGATTTATCAGTGCCGGCCACGCCGACCTGGGGATTTTTAATTAGTTCTGGAGCTAATTTCACCCAGACATCGCGCGCCTGTTTAATTATTTAATAAAGAACTTCTTCGTTATACGTTGAGCGTTTTGATATCGTAATTTCCGTTCCGCCACTGCGAAATCCGTTTCCTAGAACTAAACAGAAACGTCATGGGGTTTATGCATATTTACGGATTGCGTCCGTCCTGTAACGTTTCTATTGTGTGTCTTATTATGTAAATTTGAGTAATGCAATATTCTTGTCGCCGAGACAAGCTGCTCGTCTGAAGGATAAATTGTTGTGCTCGAGAACACCACAAATATTCACTTTTTAGAAAATTGTTTCAGTGGGATTTATTCTTCATTTAACGATTTTAAAACTTTTAAAATTTGTTTTATAAAATTATCAATTTGATAAAATTAATGAAACCAATACAACATTTAAATAATTTTATCAATATTTAGAGTTTGCTGACTGAGCTTTTCATCTGTTTTGTAATATCAAGAATTTTTATTATTTTTCCTTGGATGTAGGTTTCCTCCTATGTTTGTATCTCTTTGGAAATCATTCTAATCGACTGAAAAATTTAATTTCGCAAAAATGGCAGTTCTAAAAAATAATTTAGTTGGGTGAATTTTTAAATCAACATATTCAACGTCAAAGTTGATTATGAAATTTATAAATTTCTTAATTGGATGTATGAGTCGACTTTGAAATCCGCTCGTGCTGTAATAATCAAATCAAAAATTATGTGGAACGCCAGACGTTTAAGATCGAAAACATTCAATTGTTTAATATTCGAAAAAATTCCGAGAATTAAATAATTGGAATAATATGACGTCATTTAATCCAAATAGTATGCTTCAATATCATTGAGTGTACCGAATATTTTCGTTCTCAAAAACAGAACTGCCGTTCATGCGGACTTCAGTCGATGACTTTATGAGATCAATCATTTTGATCGTAAATTTTTGCTTAAGTTAGTGACAAATTACATTTGGGAAAACCAGTAAAATTTGATCAGTCAGAAATAAAATTAAATTATTTTAAAACATTTCCATTTGTTTAAATCATTCAATTGTTTATGTCTTAATCTACGTGCAATTTCGTCTTTAAGTAATATTAATAATCAATCAAGTTCACTCTTAGTTATCTTGGAACTTACTTACAAAAGAGGAGCTTGAAATTATGCTTTATTCTTGAGCAAGCAACCAACCAAAAAATATATTTATTACGACATGCAAATATATAAAATATATAAAAATGCGTTTCCGTATCTTTTTCAAATAATAAATATATTTTAATATTGACATATTATTTAATGGAGAAGATACCGATATATAATTTGTGTTCGTAATACATATATTTTTATTACAAGTTTTTTTATTGGAAAACATTATCAAAGGTCTAAATCAGTGCTCTAAGATTTTTATTTTTTCTATAAAAGTATTCAGTTATAATTATAATTATGAGAGTCTTATCCAAATCGCAAAAACGTCGGTTTCATGTTCAAAATTATTATAGAAATATTTACCTGTGAAATCGATCGCGTAGTAAAGCATGTGTTATGAATACTGTATGTTCTAAAAAAGAGCTGAATATATAATAGGACCACCCCTCCTTTAAGTCCCGCCCCTTTTATGACGTAACGATCGCGGAAGCCTTGAACGTGTTAAACAGCTTTGAACAACTTTTCATCAGCTTTTTTCAAAAGGGCAAAGCTTTTCAAACGCTGTTCAAAAGCTGTTCAGAGCTGTTCAAGGCCACCGCGATCGTGACGTCACAAGAGGCGGCGGAGCTTAAAGGAACACAGGTAGCGGACGTTTCAGCTGTTTTAAAACCTTTATTTTTGTAAACATTCGTGTTAAAAGCAATAATTAAAAAAATATTTTTTGAGTGATAATTCTGGTTTTCTTTTATCAAGAGGGACTTGACTTTTTTTACGAAAATATTAAGAGTCTAGAATTCGCGGTTGTAGTTGTTTGAAATTATAATTAGCTTTTTTCATGAGCAAGCAACCAGTAAACATGAAATGAAATGTAATGAAAATATATTTATTACGACACACACACATATAAAAAAATGTGTTTCGGAAACTTTTCAATTTATAAATATATTTTAATGTCAACAATCGGTTATAAATAGTTATAAAGTTTATTAGATGAATGAAATGTGGATTATGGGTTGTAAACTCTGGTTCATCAAATAGACTTTTTAATTATCGATAACCGACTGATTCTATACAACAAATCTTTATTAAACTATGTTTTTGAAGGTTTCTATCCCGATAAATATTTTAATATATTTGTGCGTCGTAATAAATATATTTTAATTACTTTACTGGTTACTTGTTCATGAATATAAGATAAGTATAATTTAAATTATTAACATATATAAATCGGTTATAAATTGTGCGATAACATTTTTTTTGGAAATTACCTTGCAAATTATAGATAATTAAAAATTAATATATTTTTTTAGAACAATGTTAATATAAGTGAAAATAAGAACAACTGTTGTAGGAATTAATGTAGGAAATTTTTTTAAAAATGTTAAAAATTAGTAATTATAAATGATTTGTTAATGTGTTTTGTGTATTGTAAGTACCTGGTCCATACTAAACATTTTTTACGTCCAAATGTTACCAAAAGGGGTTAGAAGTCACACACCGTTAAATTACCAACACAAAGAACACACTACATTTACATTAGTCATTAGATTTAATTGTCAGTAAACTCATGTACATCAAGAATTATCGCTTTGCAATAATTTCTTGTATTTTTTGTAAGTTATTAATTTAACAAGCATACCACATGTTTAAAATTTAATCCGGTTTCCCAATTATTATTATTATTATTATTAGTGTCAAATTCTTGGTTGATAGAATACTTATCTTTTTTTTTTCTTTCTTGAGCGTCAACCAAATTAAAACTCAAATTGTGCAATAAAATATATTTATTATTATATTATATTATATTAATATATTATTAAATAAATATATTTTATTGCACAATTTGAGTTTTAATTTGGTTG
>JAFFZR010027127.1:0-13734 GCA_018397195.1 Lethrus apterus | reverse complement strand
TTATAATTTCCAAATTTTATCCACTTTTTGTATAATGTAATTTCACACTTAGAAACTTTCCCCCTGATATAGCTTTTTATAGTTTTAATTTTCTTTTTGTTATTTAATACTAATAAACAATATTTTATTATAATAATTATTATTAATTTTATAGACCAATGTATTTGCATCTCCATTTGATGGGGTTGGGTTGGGCATTGAAAAAATTATCATATATAAATTCCATTAAAATAAAGTTTGTACGACATTCAACAAAATTCGTAAAACACTGCCTAGAATGTTCAGAAGAGACTCAAAGACAGATATACAGTGTGGTGATAAAGTTTGGAACAAAATTCATAAAAGCGTTTTTTAATTTTTTTAATAAAATCGCTCGGACAGGTCAATTTTTGTTTTTGAAATGCCATCTTCTGACGTAAATTTTCTTTGAATGACGTCATTGGTTTTTTGCACAATGACGTCATCATCATTTTTTTTTAAATGACAACCACCACTTTTTTGTGCTATTTTTAATAGACCTTCTTACTACTTAAACGGTGATGTAAAAAAATTGGTATCTTACATTACAATTTTTTTGAATAAATGACAAATTTACTTCATTCACAATTACTGTTATTTGCTTTAAAATGTTTACGATTATTATTTTTATTAAATAATAACCATTGAAGATCTGAAGTGCCATTTATTCAAAAAAATTGTTATGTAAGGTACCAATTTTTTTACAACACCGTTTAAGTAGTAAGAAGGTCTATTGAAAACAGAAAAAAAATAGGGGGGTTGTCATTAAAAATAAATGATGATGACGTCATTGTGCAAAAACCAATGACGTCATTAAAAAAAAATTAACGTCAGAAGACGGCCTTTCAAAAACAAAAATTGACCTGTCCGAGGGATTTTCTTAAAAATATTATAGAACGCTTTTATGAATTTTGTTCCAAACTTTATCACCACACTATATTTACCATATTCAATAAATCGTCACTAAAATAATGCGCATACATAAGATTTCTCTTTTACTCCAATATTGTGTAAAATCATTATTCACCGCATACATAAACGATAATCATCAAAATTAATTAATTTTTGTAATCCCATATGGTCTCCTGGGAAAATTTTCCGAACGACAGTCCGTATTTCAGGTCATTTTTGCATACTTTCGAAAAGAATAATTAATTTAATCATTAGAGTTAAAAAAGTAAAAAAAAAAGTCCCGTATATCTTACCACATATATTAAAATTTAGCAAGCATGAAATTTAATTAGCTTAATTACTTCGAAGAATGATTTGGGATTTTATCGAGTTGATTAATTTATTAAACATCGAACAGGTTAACTATAATGAATTATGATCGGATGTTTTGCATTACGATGCGCCACGTATGTAGAACGCCTTACGAAAAAGTCCTCGATTATCGGCGACCGCGCTGTAGGTAATAGATTTTTAACGAAATAATTACTTGTTAATCAAAAGTGCTTTTATCTGAGCTACAAAGTGTCTATAAGATTTATATGATTTTTCTATGTAATATAATAAGAATTTAAAAATTTATTTATTTATAGTTACGTTATCAAGAACGCTGTATTCTAAATTACTTATGGAAAAGGAAAAATATGTTTTGTCTTCATTCTTTAATATCAATATCTCATCTATACATTTTTCTACATTCCCTATTATAGCCATCCATTAATTCATTAAATATTCCATTTTCTACAAAATAAAATGTATTTTTTCGTATTTCTTTATAATTTAATTCAACCCGTTCTTGTTTCTAATTTTAAATCATTTTAACAAATATTTTCTGAAATAATAGAATTATTTCCCACCAATTTGAATGTGTTAGTTAGATTCTCTTATTATGAATTTGAAGCAAGAATATGCATCTGAATTGATTTAAAAATTTAAATTAATTTTATATTCGATCCAGAATCTAAAAGCTCTTATGTTTTTATTACTTTTTTTGTATCTTATAAGAATAAGATTTATAAGAATGCTTCGAATTTGTTGTACCGGAAAAACTGTAAAAAGCTAAAAGCCATCCGGAATCCATAATATGTGTATTATTTATTACAGCACGAAAGAAAACATGTCAACTAGGACCGTCGCCAAACGTAAACGAAGCCGGAAGCACATCCCACCAAGTCGAGACCTAAAATATTCAACAGCACATCGCAAAAGTGTTCAAAAACAGAACTATCCTAAGAATCAGACATCATTTATCAGACGTGTCGTGTGGTCCGACGACTCCCACCATATTCAATATCGGGCACCACTGACATTTACAAATGAATAATAATTGTGTCCTTTTACTTTCGACAATAGTTCGATGCGGCTTTTTGAGTTCGGTAGGCTCGCCACTCAGAAGTTACCAGTTGACTTATTCGGCGTGTATCAGGTGAGATTTTATCGCGCGGCGTGCCAAAGGTGTTACATTGTGGATCTCATTATCGATACCTTCCAACTAATGAATTATCTACTAATGGACCTAAAGATTTTCTAATTGAATGCGTCTTCAGTTATGAAGCAATGCTAATGATTATAAATTTATCTCATCGCCAATACCAATCAAAACATAAAAAAAATGTATATTAGTTTATGTTTCAAATTACTGTCACAAATTGCATTTACGAACAGACGACTAAAGACCTCGAAAGTTGAACTAAATGCATCTGCTTCAAGTAATTATCCTTTGGTTAACAATAAGACTGGGTTATTAGGTGAAGGTCAGTATTTGTTAACAAATACCGAAGCTTGTCCATAGAAATTCGGACAAAATAAATAATGATTCGTTCTTATTCAATTCGTGGACTTGGCTAATGGTCTTCTTCATACGAAGGGTTTTACAACACTTTATCTACGCTAGTTATTGAATACGATTGTTATGAACATGTTTTGTATGAACTCACTAATAATAGGCAAAAATAAGCAAATAATTAGTTGAAAAGTTAAAAGATACTGTATAAAGGAATTCTTCAGACTTTGAATTGATTAGACTTGTCTTGCTCATTAGTATATGTCGTCGACATTGTTTGTTGAAATGAACCTGTACGATACATAAAAAGTCTAAAAAAAAACAATATTTATTTTTCACATTATTTATGACATCGATAATCAAATTTATGATCAAAAATTTACAAAATTCTATCGTATCAAACGCGAGAACATATGTTAAAATTATGTCAATATTCGTGGACTCGTTTGGAAATTTCCTTATTAAATGGGCTTGCTTGCTTTGCAAAATAATATATTTTTAGAATTGCTTTTTTTCATGGTTTAATTTCTTCAATATGCTTATCACTTTTGCAGAAAAAAACGATAGTTGCTTGCATCTTCTTTCACCAATCCAAGCCAAAAATTCACCAGAGATCCAAAGATAAACATCATAGGGATTTTTTTTATATTTTCACATTTATGGCCATACATATTCAATCCGTATTATTAGAAGACCGATTAATCTACCGATTACTCAAAATATTTCTTCAACGCCTTTTTTATGATTTTATCCTTACGAGCTTAAGATTTATCCTTTTTTACATCATTCTATTATGTTCCTGGTTTCATAGTTACCCCGTCATTTTATACCCCATTTAAAATATCAATATAATAATAATAGTAATAATAAATATTTTCCAAAAAAAATATTGCCATGTAAGTAAACTTGGTGGAAAACCAACCAACCAATAAGTACATGACTTATTATTTCTGCAAATACAGAAGGGATGAGTGAAGAGATTTAATGGTAGATTGTAAAGAGAGAGGGGGGGGGGAGATTTAATGGTAGATTGTAAGGAGGCGACGTAAGTGCGGAGAAGATGAAGAAGAGAAATATTTGAACGGAACAGGGAAGGGCTAGTGAGGGCAATGATGGAGTTCGTTCCTTTACTTATAAGAAAACAAAAATTAAATCGTAACTTTAAATTGGACTTTTTGCACATTTAAGTATGTGTTAAGCTCAGCTCTCATTTGTTAAAATAGTGTAAACAGTGTAGAACTCCGTCCATAAATAAATGTAGTATATAATGATTTTTAATGGCAACTTCTAGGTCGTGATTGCTAGCTCAAGAGTAAAAGATAAGTATATAATTATTTCTTTTCGAAACTCTGCAACAAAAAATCAGTGCTTGGAAGCAAAGTTGTGTCCTACAAATACGCATGTATCTCAACATTCTTCTTTGATTCCATGGGAGGCCGAAAATAATTTCCGATTGAGGAAAAAATATTGGTTTATAATTTGTCAGCGCTTACCATAGAAATCGAATATTTACTTTGTATATTTCAATCGTTTTATTTTCTATTCATTTTCGTGTCTGAATCACCAATGAATTTTAAAAAATAAAAATTTAATCGATAGTATTACTTAATTTCCTGCCTGAAAGATCAGAAGTGCTCTTATGGTCGAGTGCTTTGGTTTATTCTTTTAGCTGCTCTACGTATTCATCACTAAGACATATAATGTGTCTCAACAAGGTGGAGCTTCAATGAATTTAATTAATATAAATTAATTATAAATAAAAAGAATTGAAATGACATAATTTGTGAAATCTAAACTCATATCTGAATAAAAATGATTTTTCTGAAGTGCATGAAATGCTTAGTTTCAGTTAACAATGAATACACTATGAATGAAGAATATTACAAACTTGAAAATCAACGAGTATTTAATTTTATAGCAACGTAATTGCAATTAGCAATTATTCAAACATCGATACAAAGATGCCATGAAAGCTCAACGTAAACATCATCTATCATAATAGCGGATTCATAAACTCAATTTGAAAACGTATTGTGTCCACCAACATAATATTTTCTCCTTCTGCGAGATTTTAATGCGGCGTGTAAACATGTAATACAGTAAAAACATCAAAATTTGATCGATGTCCGACACGGTATAATTTGTTTACACAACATTCTTTATTTGAAGATATCGATTTCCTGAAATCGATGTCGTCGTGATAAACGAAGACCGGTAAATGTTACGAGTCTCTCGAGATTGCAAGTCATGACGGTGCAACTGCAGCTTTTTGCAAAAGGTATGTGAAATGACCCAGGTGAATTCGAATAAACACACCTCGTTCCTGGCACGGCGTTTTCAGGCTATAGAAAACGAAATTTTGCGACGGTATCGACGCATTAACTAACTTCGCATTGTGTGTCATAACGATAATATGGAAACGTTCCCCCTTTCGTTCGGATTGAACTTTGCACATCTTATATTGAAATATTGTGGATAGAATATTGCAAAAACCGTAAATGTGAATTATATGAAAAAGTGTAGATAATCTTAAGTAATTAAAACTGAAAAGCTCATGTAACGTTTCATGACTATGCATTAAAACATCGGCGAAGATTCTATTAAAGTTTTTTCGTCTTTCGTCTTTGGATAAATTATAAAATATTCAACTGTATAATAAAATCCTACTTAACGTAGTATATTTGTTGTAAAATCAACAAAACAAATAATTTTATAAGAAACAGTTATCTTTTTTTGCTATAAAAAAATTTGAGAAACTATAGAACGAAACAGTGATTTATTCTTATTCAGGAAAATCGGTTCTATAAGCAGAAAAATGAACTAAAAAGTTAATAAAAAGATTTCGCAAAAAATCATTTTCTCGTTTTCGTAAAACATTTTCTTCTATACACACATTAATGAGATGTTGCCTTCAAGTGACTACAGAAATTTTAAATTAAAAACCAAAACATAAAACTTAAAATAAAACAAAATACATGAAATACTACATTTCTGGACAAAATTTATATTTACAGTTTTATTTTAACACAACCACAACCTTAAGAACATAGTCAACAGTTTTAAATGTAAATTTTCCATGCAGAATCAAAGCTCAAAAACACATTTTGTTTATCGATAAAATATTTTAAAGACCAAATTGAAATATTTACTTTATGTCACCGTTTAAGTGGTGAATTTACTTTGTCCTAAATATACGAAGACGAACATTTCCAATTTAAATAATCTATTAACAGCGACAGTTGCAACCGCTACCGTTAACAATATCGTTTGTGTCGTACTCGCTTCATTTCCTCGGTCTAATCGTTTCCATTCATTACCCAACAAAGTTCCATCCAGTCCCCATTTCTTACTACTAGTAAGATGTTAAACGTTAATGCTCTTGTAGCATTGCTAACTGCTACTCTTTCGAAACGGCCGGTGTGAATGGAGTAGCACTAAATTAATCATACACTTAATAATGGGTTGTATACGGAGCAGTTATTATGGGCCGGACAAAAATTATTTCACGAACGATTAGCTAAGATTTATGTATATGGAGATTATTGTGCAAGGAAAGTACTTCACAATAGACTTATGTTTGCTTTAATTTAAAACAAAATTAATTGGTATTTATTTGTCTACACATACACACAAAATTTCCTCCTGTGTTCTTAAACAGAAACATATTTTTCTTAAATTTTGTAAAAAAAACACTATAAAAAATACTGTAAATTAAATTGATTGAACATCATGTCAGTGGAAGATTACTTTTTTTTACAAAATTGCTTCATAAAATCCAATGTACAAGAAGGGAGTTCTTTTCCTTTAAGTAAGCTTTAAGATCAAAATATGTACTCAGAATTCTTGACCGACATAATTTTTTTTTTAACATAAATAACGATAAAACCTCCATACATTTTGTTACTTTTGATAAAAGGGGGTAACTTTTAGTGAGATTCTAAAACCGAAATCTATCTTTATTTCTTCGATAAAACAAGATCATAACAATATTGTTGGATGTAACTCTTTGTTATTTCTATTCAATGAAAACTGATAAATCCAACAAAAAATATACAATTTTACCCCTTGAATATAATTGAATTCATGTGTTAGTAATTTAGTTAATTTTGGTAATTTAGATAAATTATCCAAACTAATCCAACAGTATAAGCATAAAATTTTTTTGATGGAGTTCTATGTAATCAAAATGCATGCAACTACACGATTTCGTCGCAATATACTACGATAGTAGCTTGCGTAAATAATGCAAAATGCAAATAGAAATCTGCATGTTATGCTAAAATGTGGCGGAATATGTAATCACTGGAGACAGACGAGGCGGATTCATATATTTCTTCCATGATTGATGCGAGTGAGGGTAGTTATTTTCAACAAGGGGTTGCAAAACTCCACGTTATTATCATCGCCATCGCAAAGAAACTAGATTTTTATCGTTCTTCGTACAAACAAAGGTAATGTCTTTTAGAAGAAAAAGAGAACTGAACTTGTATCTAGTTATAAATTTCCTACAAACACCTCCTAACCTTCGAGATTTATAAAGTATTGTAACGTTTGTAATTAATGATCATTTTCGAGGTGACACTCGAACACGAGGTCGGTGACGAAAGATGTGTTTCTCGTACAAATGCATTTTTCATGTTCTAATTTGACGGTTTTAAAATTAATTTACATAAATATGGTGGAATTTTCGTTCGTTTCAGGCGAAATTCATGTACGAAAATAAAACGTCGAATAACTGGAAATAAAAGTTTAATTGTGAGAATGATAAATGTACTTTATGGCGTTTTTAGTTATATGTGCGTTTTTGTCGTGTAAACTAGAGTAAACCTTCGCCATATATGCAGAAATATTGTATATAATGTACTTTTATTCCGATTCAGAAATTAGTTTAAAGAAAGGACATTTTTACATTTTTTAAATTTATTATGTATGCCTAAGCCAATCGAAGCTGCAAAATGAAAACCCAACGACACACTTTTTTACACACATTTTTTTTCAAGGTTATGTTTTGGATTGACTATTGACATTTAATCCAACATATTTTGAATTTAAGACGTTATGATCAGAATGTTCCATCCACATTGAAATTTAAATGCGATCATCCTGTCTAAAATAATAGACAGCAAGTATTAGTTCCCGTTTTTAATGTGTATTTTCTTAATAAATTTTATTCTTAACGCTCGTATGTGGTTCAGATACAACCACATCTCGTATCTTGTTCTATCAATTTATTGCAAATTAATACTAATAGATTTTATTGATTTTTTACTGTTTGAACCCACTCGTAATTGAATAGGTTGACGTTCCAAACTTTTCGTAATTTAACCTAGTATGTTGGAAAACCAACTTATTGAAATAATTATCCCAAATTAATTTATTCGAATTTGAATTCTAAATTGAATCTAATTTAGTAATATTTAAAATTTAAAATCTCTTTCATATTAATTAAGATTTGATATAATTTTAAACACTATCTAATAGATTTTTATAATTACGTTAGGATAAATTTGTTCTTCTTTCAACTGAATTTCATCAGATCATATTCCGACATCAATGAACTGATATGAATAAAAATTAATCCAATTATCATTACAAATAATACAGTTCCCCATTTATTGTCTTGTGTATTTTAAAAACCCCATAAATCGTCCTTGAATAATGTTATCTAATTATTGTACTACAATATATTAATTTGCTCAATTATTTCCATTATTGCACTTGAGAGCCGCTACTGATATTTTGGAGGTATTTTACTGAGATATTTCAGAATGTATTTACAGAGATAAGCTAGAAATTCAAACAATGTTTTTCGTGTCACAAGGAAATAAATGGGAAATCTAACAAATACGCAAACGGCTTGCTGGAAACAAATATTCGAGATTAGTTTAAAAATGTTTTTGGCAAAATATTTTAGTTTGTTCGTAATGGCGCGTGTCATTTTTTTTCTGAATTTTTTTGTGAATTTCGTTATCTTCTGCATCGTTGTAATTATTTTAATGTGTTGTATTTTTTTTTAAATGGGAATTTGCAGTGATCGAAGACAGTGCTTTAAGTTTATTATAAGGGCCAATATCCTTAAGATGGTGTTGATTTATTTGAACAAATTCAATTAAATATAAATCTCTGTTACTTTCAGAACATAGAAATATTACAAAAATATCCAAAGTTTTAGGTGTGACTGTGACAATATGTTACAGATTTAGTAGTTTTCAGTATTCAAAAAAAATTTTTTTTTTTTTTTTTGTTACGAAGGGAAGCTTCCATGTTCACTTCATCCAAGAAAAGTTCAAAAATTCAATTAGTGAAAAGATTTGAAATTTTTGTTTTTGAAACGGAAACTGAAATTACTTCCACATTCTCTTTATTCATGAAACATTTCAAAAAGCTCACTTTGGAAAAAAATTTGAAACTTTTTGTTTTTACGAAAGGAAGCTATAAGAATTACAATGTTTTCTTCCTTCAAGAAGGTGCATCTGAGTTTTTAAATATGTCGGAATTCAAATACGTACACGAGATGGTAATACTGATTAATAATAAGCTTTTGCTCGTTAAAATAAATTAACGTAACATGAAAATTCACAAGTTGCGAGGGTTTACATTTTAAGCTTTTGTCGTGCTATATTATCATTTTATTCTCCAGATCTTGGATTATATTGGACGTCAATATTTGACAAAACAAAAAGAAATGTTCTAGCCTATTTAGCAATGGAACACGCATATGTATTATATATAATTATTCCGTAGCATAGCGTTGTCTGATTAATTTACAAAACATAACGTATTTTGCAATGATTACAATGATTAGATATTTTAAAGACAAATTTTGTAAATTAATTTATCTTGCAATGACAATTATACAGGGTGTTCAAAGTTATCTGCGCACTATTGCTATCTTCGTTATTTTTGGAGCTACAGAGTCGGTCAAAGATAGCAAAGATACAGTGATTTTTCCGCTGATTACAATGCTTTACACAAAAAAACAATTGCGCATCACATTTCAGAGCCAACTCGGATAATTAGATTTGTTTAAATGGAACACCCTGTATATTTATGTAGCAGTCGGTAGAAAATGAAATTTTGCACAAAATCTTCTTATACTACTATAACCCAGAAATGAAAAACAAAAGAGCTACGACGACATTAATACAGGTCACCGTACATGGGGTAACTTCGTTATTAGAGAAGCTACAGTGTTGATCAATACATCAAAAATGTGTAGTTTTTTCTACTGATTACAATGACATGCTCAAAAAACAATTGCCAGTCGCTCATTTACTTATTTTATATTAAAATTTGGCCTTTCATCTTATGGTTATACTATTAGAAGAGTATTCTATGTAAAATTTAACTTTTTATCAATTAAAATATACAGGATGTCTCATAATTTTTTTTGTTAGTTCGAAAATGCGATTCGCAACTGTTTTTTTGAGTACGCCATTGTAATCAGTAGAAAAAACTACACATTTTGATGTATTGACCAACACTGTAGCTTCTATACAGGATGTTCCATTTAAAAAAATCTAATTATCTGAGTTGGCTCTGAAATGTGATGCGCAATTGTTTTTTTTGTGTGAAGCATTGTAATCAGCGGAAAAATCACTGTATCTTTGCTAATTTAACCGACTCTGTAGCTCCATAAATAACGAAGATAGCAATAGTGCGCACTAGTGTGAACATCCCTGTATTTTATTGAATAATTGAATAAAAAATATTAAATGTTTAAGAACAAAAATTATTTCCACTATATTTATACAAAAATGTCTAAAAGCGTTAAATGTTTGAAATACGTACATTAAGGATTTGTTACCATAGCATTCAAAAACACAGGTGGATATTGTCAATAAAAGCTTTTTAAAGGTCGTAATACCACTGGGAAATAACCGAGCCCATTTTTTAAAATCCCGTTTTATGCGTTCACTTTATTATCGAAAGACAGTTTTATTTCCCTTTTCTCTCTACATATACGAGTAAAGTTTCGAAATCAGTTAAAACTATTGTAATAATGTTTTGTTATATCGCCATTTAAGTTGGAGATATAATTTTGTGTTTAAACTTTCTGCCCCGTCCAATATATACGAGAGATGAGTTGAGTATCATGCAAATATATTAAAGTACCATTGAAGAGAATAATTTAATTTCAACACACTGAAATCGATATATGTCACATCATTGAAGTTTGAAAAAATAAAATATAATCATACAGCATGTTTCAAATGACAGCTGAAAAATACGTATAACTCAGAGAAAAACGTACTTGTTGTCAGAAAAACATAAATTGAACTTTCCATTTTTTTTTCAAATTTCTTTAAATGTCAGTTGGTTACGAACGTATTAGAAATAAATCCACAAAAGTAAGTTGGTTACGAACGTATTAGAAATAAATCCACAAAAACGACGGTTCTATGTTCATTATGCCATTTTTTTTACATTAACGTAAAATTAATTGGCTGAAAAGCACAACGTCGGGCAAAGCTCGCGTTTAAGCGAATAATATAAATCAGACTAACAAGTCGATCGCGATCGACCAGTCGATTGTAAGCATTATTACATTATTACCTTTTGAATTTTAATTACTGAGCGAACCCAACCCATACAACTCTCTAATCATTATCCCAACATTTTAAAAATTATACATATCTTTAGTAGGTTATCGAGAAACATTAAAAAAAAAAAAATTGTCGATCATATACAGGGTGAGTCACCACGGAGTTTTATGGCGAAATTCTCCAACGTTTGTTGCAGGTAGACTATGTAAATCAATAAGGGCTACATTTTAAAAATATTTTCAAACTTACAGGCCGCTCCAAAAAAGAGTGACATATCAAAGTTATACTTTTTCTTATGGAACATACTGTATTTCAACACATTTTTGAATTGTACGTAAAAAATAAACCAGACTTTCATAAGGGTTCCCTATACCTAAATACTAAGTGTTATGATTTATTTCGATTTTTCTTAAAATGTAAGGTTTCCGAAAAAAAATATCACCCCCAAACGAAAATAATTATGACAAATTTGCTTTTAGACCTAGATAATAGACCAGTCCCTTAAATTATTTAGCAATTTACTACTACAACTTTTTCTACGGGGTGTTCAGAATTTTTAGTACCATTATTAGCAAATTCTGTAATAAAAAAAAAAACTGTAATATCGGGCTTATTTTAAATGGAACAGCCTGTATTTTATAAGTTTATCGTGTAGCAAATTCAATTGTCTTTCAAACTGTATGAGGTTTCCCTATACCTAAATCTTTAAGTCTTCAAGTTATTTAGGTATTTTCGCATCTAAATGCAACCACATTTTTCGTTTAATATTTAAAGGAATATTTCCTAAAAGTGTCCAAAACTATACCTCCCTATCTAATTAAAAATTACGATGGTAATTTATTACTACATAATTATCATTTACTACATAAATGGCAAATTAGTCATTATGTTAGATTAGATTTCAGTACTCACTAGGAATATTTTTATAAATGTTTCAAATAAAGTTACTACGGTCTCGATCAGCAATGTTTTCTGTGTATTTTAGTCATCGCGCCATAAACATTGATTACATTAATTATAATGCAGCATACTACATAAAATTCAACATTTTGGGCACTTTTAGGAAATATGTATTCCTTTAAATATTAGACGAAAAATTTGGTTGCAGTTAGATGGTGCGCCCAAAATACCTAAATAACTTCAAAACTTAAAGATTTAGGTATAGGGAAACTTCATACAATTTGCAAGACAATTAAATTTGCTGCAGGATAAACTTATAAAATACAGGATGTTTAAAATAAGCCCGATATTACAGTTTGAATTTACTAATAATGGTACTGAAAATTCTGAACAGCCTGTAAAGAAAGTTGTAGTAGTAGATTACTAAATAAATTAAGGGACTGGTCTATTATCTAGGTATAAAAGCAAATTTGTCATAATTATTTTCGTTTGGGGGTAATATTTTTTTTTCGAAAACCTTACAATTTAAGAAAAATCGAAATAAATCAGAACACTTAGTATTTAGGTATAGGGAACCCTTATGAAAGTCTGGCTTATTTTTTACGTACAATTCAAAAATGTGTTGAAATACAGGATGTTCCGTAACAAAAAGTATAACTTTGATATGTCACTCTTTTTTGGAGCGGCCTGTATATTTGAAAATATTTTTAAAATATAGCCCTTATTGACTTACATAATCCACCTGCAACAGAAGTTGGAGAATATATGCCGTTTCGCCTTAAAATTTCGTCCCGTCGGTGGTGACTCACCCTGTATATATAATTGTCTAAGCTGCCACCATAACTCGAGTTCACGAAGATTATTAAAAACGACCCCTAAAGACAGAGTCGGTGGGTACCATTAATAAAACTCTCTCCTTTTAATATCTAATTTTAATAACAAAACAAAAGGGTAATTCCAAAATTTAGAGCTTTAAGAGGTCATACAGGGAGGTGCATAAAAAACGGACAGAGCTGTAGTATCGTTATTAGTCATCCGATTTTCAAAATTCAAAAACCGCATTGAATTGTTCAAAGCCCGCTATAAACTGGCAGTAAATAATATGTTTTATTTTGAAGCGCCTCTGAACAACGATTGTCAACTTTTTTTTTTAATGGCAACATATCTTTTTTTTCTGAACACAGCGATATAATAAAATCATATTTTGCACGAACCGTAGCCGTAAAAATCAATTAAAATGTGATCACAGTGAAACGCAATTAAGTAAGCTATGAAACAGGTTATCCAGATAGAAATCTTCCTAGCTTTCAAAAATATGAAATATGAAATGCAAAATCTTCTCTTGATCTAAGCAAAATAAAAAATACAAAAATTGATTCTTCGTTCTCTGTCGTTATTCTCTAATGCTTGGATTTTACAAGGGATGTATGGCTTGTACTTATGTTTCTTCAGAATTGCAATGACGGTTTTTCTCGTTGTCCCAAAATTTTGCGCAATTTTAGCTAAAGACGTATTGGGGGTTTCTTCCACATTTAGCAA
>JAFFZR010027125.1:0-14060 GCA_018397195.1 Lethrus apterus | reverse complement strand
TCGGCAGACGAGGGCCAATAGAATGGCCACCAAGATCACCTGACCTGACACCACTAGACTATTTTTTATGGGGTTACTTAAAGTCAAAAGTTTACAAAACAAAACCAGAAAATTTAGAAGTATTGAAGCAGCGTATTCAAGCAGAAATTCGTAAAATAGAACAAATTGTTATTAATAACGTCTTGAATGAATTTCTAAATAGACTAGCTTACTGCCAAGAAATCAATGGATGGCATTTTGAACATTTAATTTAATACTGCTAATTTTATGGTTTATTTTCACCATTCAGTTTAGAATTTTTCGTCTATCATGTTTTATAAGTTATAAGTAGCATTATATCAACATTAAATTTTCAGATCGATTTTTCTCAGAATTTTTTTAGTACAACCTTGTGATTGTCATAAAGGGTAGAAAAATCACTATCGGATTCCACAAAAAAAAAACTATGTTGTCATTTATTTTTTTTTGTGATGACGCCATAACTACAAAACAAATGAAGGTCGGAAGATGAATCGCACATATTAATGTGTATTTTTGAAATCAAAAATCGACCTGTTTCAGCGTTTTTTTGAAAAACCGGTTGAGTTTGTTTTTATTTTAAATATTCCTTACTTTTTGTCCTCACTGTATGTATATTTTTGCATTAGATACAAGAAGCGAATAAAAGGAAAAAATATAGTTGATTTAATTAAACAGTCAGTTCTGCGATAAAAAAGGATTATTATTATTATATTTTTTGTATACCTATTTCATATAATTACTTATTATATTATTTTTTTTTTTATTTGCGGAAACAGACGATGTAATAGAAATGTAATATTCGGGTGATAATTTTAAAAGAATTCTGAAAAGAATAATTTCAAAAAAGTTAGCGTAATATTGTTAAAGAATCTACACAAACAGAAACTGTCCAAAGTACGTCCTTTACAACTCCAACAAAGATGAAGCCTAAAAGTGAAACAAAGGCATCATTTTCATTTGCTGTAGAAGCGACTTGCGATTTATTGTATAAATTTTTTTGTCATTGACAAACGACAAAGGAAAACGCCTCAAATTGTTGGAAATTTTAGATATCAAAGAAAGTACGTCACATAGGAATACAATTCGGAATTTCCTCGGTCATTTATGCTGCTATATTATGTCGAAAAAGTGTATATAAATGGTTGTTTTGTAAATAACTAAGTTTAGTGACTAAATTTGTGAAACTTAACTAAGAGTATTTTTTTTATCATTATAATTACATATCGTTGTTATATTATCAGATTATCAAAAAATTAAGAAAAAATTCCAATTTGTATTTTATTCTTAGATTAGCACTTCAAATGTCTTTTAATGAAAGGAATGTTCTTTTTACAGTATGTCTGTAATTTACAGTAGTGAATGGTTCATATAAAATTCTGATTACTCAGCTCAGAATCATAATTTTATATATACTATTTTTTTTTAAATAATATGGTTTCTGCTTAGAGAATTTTAAATGAAAGTGGAATTAAAAGTTAATTTTAAACGTAAATTACTAACTTCAAACGTTATTTTTTACAAAATAATCACTTATTTTTATTGAATCATTTTCTAGAAACAATTTATTGTACAATTACTAAAAACACAGAACATCAATTATGTTATCGTATGCACAAGAACGTATTAAAACACTACGCGCACATATAATTCAACGTAACAAGTTGTTTATGATTATTTTTTTAAGAGTGGCAATTATTTACATAAATTGACTTGAACCGGACACTGATGCACAAATTACATTGCCGTAGAAAATGTCTAGCTTTCCTATATTTCAAACAATTCATGCCTGAATAAATTCGTTTAGCATATTTCTAAAAAGTGTATACAGGTCATTCACGAAAGTGGTTTGTTGGAATTTTTTCGTGTTCCAGAAATATATCAGCTCTAATAACTTGGAATTATAAGCTACACCAACTGATCTCTTATTTTAAATTATTGGCGCTCTCGTGTCACTTCCGGCTGTACCGGAAGTGCATACCAACTTCGTTATTTTAAACGGAATGTTATATTTTTTTATCGTTTTTCAGATTCTACTCACAATTGTAAATCAAAACTTATAAGCCCTATACTAAAATCTAGCCGTTTTGGAGTTTTTTGTTGTTTTAAATAAATTTTACCAACTGCAGTGGTATGTTGAAAATTCTGCACTTGAAAGCTTCATTTTTGGCATTTTGCTCGTTGATACCATGGGCAACGGAATGGTGATGTTAAAGTTACCAGGATGTATACAGGGCCGCCAACAACTTCAAATCAGTAAAAATCATTTTTTTTAAATGGAACCCCCTGTCTAAGATCACTAAACAAGGGATAAACGGCATTCTTAGGGGAATTATTCAGAAAACTGCTTATAACTCAAAAACTATTAGAAAAAAATGGGTTGTATGCCTTATAACAATCGATGTAGAATTACTAAGCGCGTTTAAAAAGTAGTAATATAGAGGCGGTTCCATTAAAAAAAATTGATTCTGACTGATTTGAAGTTGTTGGAAGTTGTCGCTAATTTTGAGAGGCCCTGTATAATTCCTGGTAACTTTAACATCACCATTCCGTTGTCCACGGTATCAACTAGCAAAATGCCAGAAATGAAGATATCAAGTGCAGTACTTCCGGAAATACAGAATTTTCAATATACCACTGCAATTGGTAAAATTTATTTAAAACAACAAAAAAACTCCAAAACGGCTAGATTTTAGTACAGGGTACCCTTATAAGTTTTGGTGTAGAATTGTAAGTAGAGTAGAATCTGAAAAACGATGAAAACATATAACATTCCATTTAAAATAACAAAGTTGGTATGTAGAGCGCCAATAATTTATAGTTGATATATTTCTAGAACACGGAAAAGTTTTAACGAACCACTTTCGTGAATGACCCTGTATATAGTATGGAATCCTGGACAACAGTGAAACAAATTAAAAAACTAACCAGTACTCAAATACAGTATTTAGGAAAAATGAAAGGAAAACTAGGAAAGATAAGATAAGAAACGGAACATATCGGAAAGAACTTAACATTGAACCTGTAGAAGCAAATATAAAACAAAATCAAGATGGCTAGGTCACATACAAAGAATGGATCAGAAAAGACAAGTCAAGAAAGTATACGAAAGTAAGGAAATAGGAAAAAGGAGAAGACGAAGTCCTAGGAAGACGTGACAAGAGGAAGTGAAAGGAATAGTGGAAGACATAAAGATAACGTGAACAGAGGTATCCCAGCATGCAAAAGATAGAGGTAAATGGAAAAAGATATGGAGAAGCCTAAACCCAACTACACAGCCCTACGCTGAAAGGCAGGTGGGAAATTCGGATTAAGTAACTAAAATTTTATTCACAGTGATTTCATCTCTTCCATAAAACCTATCTAATTTTACAGTCCTATATAAAAATCTTTTATGTCTTTTACACTTTCAATCGATCTCCTTCGAAGTACTTCTCGTTCCTATTGGCTTCCTATTGAGTACCGTCTTTGTCAGTCTATCATCTAATTCTTTGCGCTTTTATGTATGATGTTATTTTGGGTTCATTATACAAAGCTTCCGGCTCTTTATTTGTTCTTCCCCTATATCCATCTTCCATCTTAACTCCTTCATAAAATGCTATTTCTAGTTTATTGGTTACTTTTGCTCTCTTTTACAAATAATTTTTGCACATTATCCTTTTTGCTCATTATTCTTGTAATATAGTCCATATGTTTCCTTTCTAACTTTTGTAGATATTTATATACAAAAATCATAATGTTCTACCTACATAGCTACAGTAACTTCATAAGTTTGTGTTGAATTTTCTGAACTATTTAAAGGTTTGTTTAAAATAAATTCATTTTAATTTTTTTTTTCTACTTACAGTAATGTAAGCATGGTTCTCGTTTAGGAGAAATTCTCCGGTCTATCTACGTTGGTTTAAAAACCATATATTCTTAACTGCATTAGAAATATATCAAAATCTCAACAGAAACCGACAGCTTACAATTAATAAACACGTAATAACAGAGTTCGTTTTACATCTTGTTTTGGTCGTTTTCTGTTTTCTATTTCTTTACCAGTGGCGGTACAGACCTGTAAACATGACGAATCACTAAATTTAATGTGCATCTCTTTTATGTCTTTTATACATTTTTATGTATATTTATGCACATTTTATACACACATACACATTTTTCGTTCTTATTAAATGATGGTGTTCTTTAATTTTTTTTTTGATAATATACATTTCACCGTTTTATATTCAGCTTGTATTTATGAATTCATAAAAAACAGATTTTGTTTATTTCATCCCCATCACAAAATTCATTCACATTCTCTCTTGACAAATTTATTTTACTTCCAAGCTTTTAAAGTAATTTACCTTTACTGTTAACGTCAAATTAGTTCTTAAACTTATCCAATAATGTAAGTATTATTATTATTATTATTACATATATGTTGCTATTGTTACTATTATTTACAATACGTGTTTTGTTTGCCACCATTTTATCATTTATATATTTATACAAAGTATTAAGAAAGTACTTCCCATAAAATCTATATTTTGGCTTCAAGTATATGTTAATTTTACTATTTCAGTTTTATTATTTTCCATTCTAAAATTTACATACAATATGAAGTTCTTAAATGAAACGAACTATCAAAACGAAATCGAAAACAAAAATCGAAAAAAAAGCGAAGATGGATTAATATACTTTTTGTAAAGTGAAGAGTGAAGAGAAAAATCTATTTACTTATTGTTATTAACTTAACATATTTCTACATAACTGTTTCGCAAAGTTTCCTGTTCTTTTCCATATTTTTTAGTAGTTTAAACCCTTTTCCTAATATTTGCATATCTTGGAGTTGCTTAAAACTTCCCTTCGCATCTTTTACTTTGGATCCTTCTTTTGGTCTTTGCTCCCTGAACTAATCGATCGAATATTTATGTTTATTCTTGCACTTCCAGCTCTTACCCAACTTTCTCTAATACCAATCCCCTTGCAATCCTATCCCATTCAGTGATCCCATTCATCCCTCCCTTTGCCACAAAACATATCAGGGAGTACCTCCTTCTGTTCTTTCATCGTGCGTTCCAGATACTTAGGCATTCTACCATATATGCATATATCCCTATATCTTCTATTATACGTGGCGTTTTGTATTTTATTATATCTAACATATTAAAATATTACAAATTAAAAAAATGATTCATTTATTAATTAAAGCACTTGTGATTTGATAATTTTTCGAAATTTTTGTAGTTGCCCCACGTTGGGCGCTAAATTTTTAAAGGTTCGCTGTAATGGTGTCCATCATCACATGCAAATTCTTCGGGCAAGCATCATCATCATCATCATCATTTTATTAATCCAAATCAAAATCCAACTCAACACGAATTGTTACACAAATTGTCAAAAATGCATTCGATTACAAGACAGAATTTTCGGCATAACAAGATTGTTTCCGGTTATAGGACAGACTTGAATGGCTTTGTCTGCTCTTTGACTTTGCTCCAGTTTTCAAAATTTTGATTTACCATCATTTTGTTCCCGTTGGCTCACGTTGGGCGACAAATTTTGGCATCACTGACGGTAACGCTCAAATTCTTCAGGTGATCAACACGAATCGTTAAAACTATTCTCTAAGCCACTGTTCTGTTTTCCAAACAAACAATTTAATCATTTTCTTCGAGAGATTGCCGTTGCCACACGTTGGGCGTCAAATTTGTGCAATAGTTGACGTCCATCATCTAAAACAAATTCTTCGATTGATTAACACGAATCGTTACACATCGTTTGATTCCGTTACATGCTTGAAGTGGCATTGGTGTGCTCTAAGGTTGCTACTTTGCTTGGAAATTTAAAGTTTTAATTTAATCATTTTCTTCAGAGATATTTGCTGTTACCCCACGTTGGGCGTAAATTTTTAAAGGTTTGATATAAAAATTGATTTTTGTTTAATAATTTTTCTTTCCAACCCCTCTCTATTCCAGAAAGTTTTAAAAGTTGGGACAGTCTTGAATGGCCTTGATCTGCTCTGTGACTTTGCCACTGTTTTAAAAATTGTGATTTAATTACATTTTGTTCCAAGATGATTCCCGTTGCCCCAGGCTGGGCGCCAAATTTTGGCCTCATTGACGGTAATGCTCAAATTTTTCAGGTGATCAACACGAGTCGTTACAACTCGATTGATTCCATCATTAAATAACCCTTTTCTGCTTTACATTATTATATTTTCATGCAGCTTTCCCACACTCATGAGTGAAAATTCCCTTCCTTCTTATTCCATAAAACCGTTCTTAATGCTTACTCTACCTTTCTGGCTTTCTCGTATTTTATATGATTCTCGAAGTTGTCGTACGCATTCACTACCAACCCTAGGTACAACCACACTTTCACTTTATTGACCTCGTCCACTTTTCATTTTATAATGACCTTTCTTCGCCTCCCTATCCCTTTTCTGAATACCATTACATATTTAGTTTTACTTGCGTTTAACTGTAGTGCCCTCTCTACGATGAACTTCTTTAACCTTCTCATCATGGCTTTCATCTCGTTTTCAGTCAAGAGCAGTAAGTCATCTGCGAATGCCAGTGACCAAATCTTTTTCCTTCCTAGACATGTTTATTCTTCTTGCAGTTGATTGCATTAGTTGTAAATATGTTCATATTTTTTCCAATTTTTAAGGCTTGTTCTTTTCATTTCCAATTTGCCCCACATATCACCTTTTTATTCAGCTTTACTTACTTACTTAGTTTTAATGTTTTATTAATGTGTCATCTTTTTACCAATGAACATATTTTTAAATGCATATAAAATCATTGATGATTTTCCTATATTTGATATTTTTGAATCAAACTATAAAATTCGTGATATATTTTTCTGACGATACACCTGTGTGTTAAAGCCGTTAATAATAAAAAATTCTGACAATATTAATGAATGATGTACAGGCGTTTGTGTGTATTCAATCATTGTTGGTTCATATGCCCCATTCAAGGATAATAAATCGCACCGATTCGTGGCGGAGGCGGTAATTTTTTATGGCCGCGTTCGAGTTACATTTCGTGCACTGCATGTCAGTTTTACACGATATAAATTAATAAAAATATCGTACGCCTCGTGTATTCAGAGCGCCAACGTATCATTATGCATTAACTTTCTGTGTTTGGATAACATGTAGGTGAAAAAATGGCCGTGTCTACGACGAATGTAACGTATAATTTTATAGCAACCATTCAGAATAAATTGATGTGGGATTTGAAGGTTTCTTGAAATCGAAAACTCGATGGACAAAAATGTCTTTAATAATGAAAAGGCCACAACATTTACACACCTTCTTTATCGCATCCATAAAACTCAAAATGAAATAAATTAAATGAAAAATATCTGTTATTTCCGTCCTCTATACGAGGCAAAATTTTGGAAAAGACAATTTTATTCATTTAAACTGAAATCCTTATATAAAATTCAGTTTACAATCTCATGTATTTTTCTTTTCCAAGAGTTCCTTCCTGTCTTGCGCCAGTTTGCCAATATCATTCCAATGGATTCCTCGTTCCACCGTTGCTTGTCTTACTTATTCTTTCCGTCTCCTTCTCGTTATTTTTTCTCTACTTTTTTCTTATATTCTAGCTTCATAAACTTGGTTGGATATTCTACACTCATTAATTCGGTGAAGTTGACCCAACCAACTAAGTTTACTTTCTTCAATAATTCTTCCTACTGGTTTTATGTTTCTTTTTCTAATACTCTTTCATTTCTAATTCTATTCATTCTCTTAATTCCTGCAATCTTTCTGAGAAATCTCATTCCCATAGCTGTTATTTTATTTTTTATTTTGTTTGGCATTTTGATGATTCAAGGTCTCAATACTTTCTTCTATGTTTCCGTTCTCACCTGATTTGAAATTATCTGTTCCAAAAAAAATGTGTTTTTGAGCATGTTGTATATTTTTCCAACTTTGTCTATTCTTTCAGTTGTTTTCGTTTCTATTTTTCCAATATCCCCTATTATTGTACATACATAGCTAATGTTTTCTTGTTGTTGCCCATCTATGGTTATTTTATGTTTCGTTTCCTGAGTTACCAATACCATGGTAATTATTTTTTCCAAGTAGATTCTTCAAATTCTTTTGAAAGTTTTCTTCTGACTCCGCTGTCGTCTGCAAACAATACTTCTTGTAATGCCACTTGTCTCATTTTCCAAAATTCAACAGTCATTTTTCCACATTTTTCTTGACATTTTTTACAGCATCATTAAACACTGAAAACAATAGAGGACTGAGCACACAACCTTGTTTTAAACCAATTTTTGCTTCAAACTTTATAGATTCCTCATTATACGTTCTTACTATATTTGTGTTATTTTTCTATAATGCTTTTATAATTTCAACCATATCTCTTTCTACCCCTCTGTTTGTTAAGCTTTTTGTCATTTCGTAATACTTTATCGTAGTCTTTTTGTAAGTCGATGAATCAAATATGTACTTCTTGACTTTTCTTAAGTAATTTTTCTCCTAATTATCTAATTACAAATATTAAATCTTACATGCTTCTTCCCAGTCTGAATCAATGTTGTTGTTCTTCCAGTGTTGGTTCTAATTTATGTCTTAATATCTGCTGCAATATTCTTGAAAAGACTTAACATAATTCCTCGCAAATTGAACAATTTTGCATATCCCTTTTTTGACCACACGTTACTGACATTCCTACTCTGATCAAACTACTGACAAATACTATCCAATATCCAATATCTCATTTATAACTATTCTTATTGTTAAGTATTTTCACGAATTTTTTGATCTTAAAAAAAATTTAGTAAAGTCGGAAATTTCTCTTTTGCCTTATCTCCCAAATATTTTAACATTTCAGCCGCAATTTGATCCAGGCCGGGAGATTTTCCTTTTTTTTTTAATTTCGATAAATTTGAATAAAAGAAAACACCGTACATCTTTAATGATGAGAAATTTGTGTTAAATTTATTTTGAAAAATGCTGTTGCATACTGAAAGGATGCTAAGTTTCGCCTTGGAGAGACAATTGGTTATAAGAAGTACACATTTAAGAAGAAAAGAGATAAAGGTACATGGGAATTCCCGCAAAAAAAGACAGTAAATCAGATTAATCATGTATTACTAGATATTAAGACACGCAATAAACTTTGAACAATCAAACTTCATTATTCACACAACCCATTATCCATGTCATACTGTAAGCAAGTCTCAATTTAGATTATAGCTATCAAGTAACGTCTGGTGTATATACGATGTAAGTTTGAAATTATCAAATTATGATCATCTTTTCCCATTCCGTGACAGTAATAAATATTGTGTGTTTTTGGTGATGTTATAAATGCATGAGCGAGTTTATTTTTAACAGGAATTTTCGTGCGGAATCGCGTTCCTGCACCCTGCACGCTTCTGCGGCAGGAAAAGGAACTTGAGGAGTCATGGTTTCCGGTGTAGTGAACCCTTGAGGATTAAGTAAGGTATGGCACGACATTCTGCCATCACGGTGATGCCCATCGAGCAGACTATGTACGTATATAAATACGAAGTCGCAAAATTTACTTTGAGCTTTCGCCTGGACGTTTGTTATACCGCAGTAATACATAAACTAAATTGTTTCGATTTTGATGCAGCGATTGTACGCTTTCGGTAAAGAGCTGCAATTTTCATTAAAGAAAACTGATCTGTATCGACGAAAACACGAAATTCTGCATCGAAAATATTTATATCTAATTATTAGACCCACAATATTTATTACTGAAAAGATACACTTATAGGACATTACAAAATTTGCATTTGTTAATAAAACATTTTAAGCTGTTCGTAACCACTGTATGAAGATTTTAATTTTTTAAAGTCATTTATGTTTGAAGTGATTGCAATCCTCGCTCTGCGTTCGGTTTCTTTAGAAATTTACAATCAATTTCTAACGGAAATTGGGGGAATATGGTGCAAAATACTGCTCCTAGTACATAAACATTTTGTACTCTCAACAAATAGTTTTTTATCCACAGATTTCAAAAAAACACAAACATATAAGAAAATTTATATTTCTGTATGCTAATTAACATAATAATTTTGTAAAGGCTTGCTCTAGGCATTATAAATCAAACTTCGAAAAAGAATGTAAATAACTGCTACCTCCATACCAGATCGTACGTGCGAGAATCCAACGTACTATCCTCGTATTTGATGTACTTTCCAAGCATATTAGGTTCAAAGCACCTCATTTGTCAGATAAGAAATTATTCACTTTGTCATCGCATCATTCCTGCGGTAGGTAGGTTATCGAGGTGGGGACTACGTAGGTTAGTAATCTCAAAGGCTAAAGTTCAAATCTAAATTGGGGATCGACCAACTATTCTGATTAGGGTTTCCACGTTTCCCTAATCCTTGAAGTGAATGCTGGAATAGGTTTTCTAACAACTGTAAGTCGGTTGTGGACGCAAACCAAAAACTACACTCTTTGTACTTAGGTTCGACTTGTTGAGGTGGTAAAACAAAAAAAAAATTAAATAAAATAAATAAAAGTGATTAACTTTTAAAAGAAAACAAAGAAATACTTGTGCATCAACTATTTGGATTCTGCAGTTCTTTTTTTTTTTGGGAAAGCACAGAATCATAACCTCGCAAAACTGTTTATATCGCTACATTGGTATTTTTCTCTCGAAAATCATGCCAGAAATGTGTACAGATCGTACGTGCGAGAATCCAACTTACTCTCCTCATATTTGATGTGCTTTCCAAGCATATTAGATTCAAAGCGCCTCGTTTGTCAGATACGAACTTATTCACTTTGTAGTCAAGTCACTCATCGCAACATTCCTGCGGTAGATAGGTTATCGGGGTGGAGACTACGTAGCTCAAGGACTAAGGTTCAAATCTAAATTGGGAATAGACCGACTATTCTGATTAGGATTTCCACGTTTCCCTAATCCTTGGAATGAATTCTGTAATAGATTTTCTAACAACTTTTCTAACAAATCGGTCGTGGTCGCAAACCAAAAAGTATACTCTCTGTAATTAAGTTCGACTTGTTGAGGTGGTAAAACAAAACAAATTAAACAAAAGTGATTAATTTTTGAAAGAAAACAAAGAAATTCTTGTGCACCAACTATTTGTTGAATGTTGGCTTCTGCAGTTCTTTTTTTATTGGAAATCGTTGAATCTAAATCTTGTAAAACTGTTTATATCGCTACATAACGATATTCCTCTTGAAAATCGGCCAGACAGTCGAAATTTTGCCATTGACCATCAACATCGATATTTCATCAAATGAGGACATGTATTATAAGAAGTGAAAAATGAACTGTGTGAAGCCAATCCCCAGTAAATTTAAGGCTTTAATTTCTCTCTCTCTCTTCCATTTTCTCTCAAAAAGTATTCGCTTCTTTCTCAGAGGGTCAAAACTAATGAAAAGTTTCATTGATATAAAATTGTATAATGATGGTTGTTCTTACAATAGCGAAATAATCAACCATCAATGTTTATTGTTGGAATATAAAATAGAGTAAAACTAATCTTTTGTAAAAAGATCGTGGCGCCAGCCAAAAAAATCCCTCCCTCTTAGTCCTTTTAATTTCTTCAAACTTAGCACATGTTGATAGTGGAACAAGGGATAAAAATTAAGAAATTTTAAATTCAAAGTACTGTGCCGATACGGCAATTATATAATATGACAATATTACATTGTTCTAAGTTTTTAATTATTTTACTTGTAAAATCACAAGTTCTGAGAGTCGTTTCTGAAGTCTGAATGTAATACAGTAAGACAGCGATAGTCTGGCGTTCAATGGTTCGGCAGACCCGATATTCCGGCACACTTGCGCCATTTGCGTTTTATATGGCACACCTATGCATTCGTCTGCTAGTGATAGTTTTAGTGAACAGTTCGAAGAAGAGCTGAATGGCAAGATCATATTGCAAAGTGTCTTAAATCCAGAGGAGGCAAAGGAAGAAGAGAGTGATGAGGTACACCAACAACTCGCATCACTTGGGATGAGGCTGCCAATGGTTTAAAACAGACTGATTTAAAAAAAAAAAGAGCTCAGTCGAGGAAGCAGGTTGATATTCCAACAATGTCTAAACGAGCTTCGTGCAGCGTTCGATCAGCTCAGTCGACTGTAACGTCGTCGTCAGCCTCCAGTGCTACTACATCACCATCATCGGGCGCCATTGATGATCAGACAATAGACATTGATTCTGTTTTTCCCATAATATGTCCACAAAACGATTCATTTAACTGGCGCAATCGTGAGCTTTCGCTGATTTGACAAATTTTATGCTAGTTGTTTTTCAGATTTCGCCAGTTTTTGAAGCATCAAGGAAAAATTACATCGGAGCGCTGTTTTATAGATATATGATATGTATGAGATATTATTATAGTAGTTTTTAACAGACTATTCCAATAAAATCTTACTTTAATTCATCGTGGAACATTCGTAAAAATTAAATAAATGAAAAAAAAAACAAGAGAGAATTATATAAAATTATGTAAAAAAATCACGGAATAGGGATTATCCGCTATTAACTCTTCTGATTTTAATTGTTGGCTGGATCCGGATCCGAAGTATCCGGATTAATAGTCATAGGTACTTAGGTACCCCGTTTTGCAAAATGAACTAGCTTCTGTGTGATTGTTATCTTTCTAGGTATTGTTCCAGATATGTATATGCTGCAACATAATTCTCATTGTATTTACTCCACCACAGTTACATGACTGTTGTAGAATATTTGAAAAGTTATGGCGTAGGATATAAGTCGAAGAAGTCCAAAGTCTTGACGAAAGGAGATTATAAAGTTTATGAAAGAAGCTGATAATGAAGTCGCAAATTCTTTCGGACTAACTGATTATGCAAGTTATAGGTACCGTTTCCGTCGATATTCCGCCACCAATTTCGTAGCAGGAGGAGGTAATATCTTTTCTCTAAAAAGCCTCAGAGGGTGGCGCAGTACAACTATGACTGAAATGGGGAGGAAATTTTTGGACAAATTATGGTAGATCCACAAATCGTGCACAATAAAAATCAAAATTAGTTCAAGTTTTATATATAAGAATATCCGACTGCATAATATGGTACAGGTAAGATTGCAATCTGTTGTCAATCGAAAAAATTGAACTGAATTAGTCTCAGGAACAGGTTTCTAGTACATTATTACGTAGAGACTATAATCACACTCCTTTCGAATATTCTTGAATGAAACAAACCCAATCATTCAACACAAGTAAATTACTTTCAAATCAATATGGCATTTGATTCATTTGATAAATCAAATATATTTGATTTTGAAATTATACATATTGTGTCGTCTGCAAACTTTGCAAAGGTCCTTAACGTAAATTAAGAATAATTATGGTCCAAGTATTGACCTCTGTATATTGATCATTTTGATTTCTTATTTTCTCATTAGTACAAAGGTGTGACACTGTTCGAATACAAGAAAAAATGAAAAAGGTTGGTGATAAAGTTTGGAACAAAATTCATAAAATCGTTCTATAATGTTTTTAAGAAAATCGCTCGGACAGGTCATTTTTTGTTATTGAAATGCCGTCTTCTGACGATAATTTTTTTGGAATGATGTCATTTGTTTTTGCACAATGACGTCATCATAATTTTTTTTAAATGACAACCCCCACTTTTTTTTCTGTTTTTAATAGACTTTCTTACTACTTACACGGTGATGTAAAAAAATTGGTACCTTACATAACATTTTTTTTTTAATAAATGACACATTTAAATTTTTTCTTTTAAAAATAGTTTAATTTTTTGAAGAAAAAATAAATTTTTTTCAGAAAAGTTCTCATGTAAAGAATTAATTCGGTAATCACAACTTAAACATCAAGGAGGTCTGTCAAAAGCAAAAGAAAAAAATAAGAAGTGTTTATTTAAAAAAATCGATAATGACGTCAATGCACCTTAAAGCTTCACTCTTCGTCTTAGATACATAAATTACTGTTATTTGCTTTAATTTAGAATGTTTACGATTATTATTTTTACTAAATTATAACCACTGACGATCTGAAGTAAATGTGTCATTTATTCAAAAAAAATTGTTATGTGAGGTAC
>JAFFZR010027122.1:0-14371 GCA_018397195.1 Lethrus apterus | reverse complement strand
ATCGTGTTCGACAAATTGTGTTGTGTTTTAATTTTGCGACGGGTGGGACATTGTGTTGATGCAATCGTTTGGAAATGATAAAATGGCGTCGATGTTGTCTTTCGAATTTATGTTAAATTAACAATCGGAGATTTGGTTTAGGAATTTCGGAACTGGAAAGAAAATACGTAACATGGTTTGTAGTCAAATATGAGAAATCTACGATTTATTTACGCTGCTTTGAAGAATTATAAACAGGATAGAATTTTATTTAACAACAAGAGACAAATATTGCAAAAAGTCGTACATACCAGACAGTTCAGACGGAGAAAGTATACAGGCTCATTCACGAAAGTGGTTCGTTAGAACTTTTCCGTGTTCCAGAAATATATCAACTCTAATAACTTGGAATTATAAGCTACACCAACTGATCTCTTATTCTAAATTATTGGCACTCTCGCATCACTTCCGGTTGTACCGGAAGTGCATACCAACTTTGTTATTTTAAATGGAATGTTATATTTTTTCATCGTTTTTCAGATTTTACTCACAATTCTACACAAAAACTTATAAGGGTACCCTATACTAAAATCTAGCCGTTTTGGAGTTTTTTGTTGTTTTAAGTAAATTTTACCAATTGCAGTGCTATATTGAAAATTCTGTATTTCCAGAAGTACTGCACTTGAAGTCTTAATTTTTGGCATTTTGCTAGTTGATACCATGAGCTACGAAGTGATGAAGTTAAAGTTACCAGGAAATATACAGGGCCGCTCAAAATTAGCGACAATTTGTAAAAATCTTTTTTTTTTTTAATTGAACCTCCTGTATATTACTGCATTTTTAAATACGCTTAATAATTCTACATCGATTGTTATAAGGCATAAAACCCATTTTTTCTAACAGTTTTTGAGTTACAAACAGTTTTCTAAATAATTCCCCTAAGAATGTCGTTTATCCGTTGTTTAGTGATCTTAGCCAGCCTTGGATGTCATTATAATTAAGTATTATGACTAATTTGACTTGTCTTTTGTTTGACATTAGTATAAAAACATAATGGCTGGTGTAGTAAATAATAATTACACAAATAAAGATATTATAAATTTATTTTACATACATTGGGAATGTGTTAGAGTAGTGGATAGAACATGTAATGTAATAACGAAAGATATCCATATTTGCCAGCAATGACGAAGAAAAAAATTTAGAAAACAGGATTCAAATTTTCTGCGTTTCTGCAATTAGCAGCTTTTCCGAAAAGCAGAAAATTTGATTCCAACTTTCAAAATTTTTTCTTCGCCATTGTTGGCAAATTTGGATATCTTTCTTTAAAAGTACGACATCTTCTATCCACTACTCTCCCATATTCTCCATGTATGTAAAATAAATTTAAAATATCGTTATTTGTGTAATTATTTACTACACCAGCTATTATGTCTTGATACTAATGTCAAGCAAAAGACAAGTGTCAAAGTAGACAATTATAATACTTAATTATAATGACATCTAAGGCTGTCTAAGATCACTAAACAAGGCATAAACGGCATTCTTAGGGGAATTATTTAGGAAACTGCTTATAACTCAAAAACTATTAGAAAAAATGGGTTGTATACCTTATAACAATCGATGTAGAATTACTAAACGCATTTAAAAGTGCAGTAATATTCGGGGGGTTCGATTAAAAAAAAATGATTTTTACTGATTTGAAGTTGTTGCAAGTTGTCGCTAATTTTGAGCGGCCCTGTATACTTCCTGGTAACTTTAACATCATCATTCCGTTGCCCATGGTATCAACTAGCTAAATGCCAAAATTGAAGATTTCAAGTGCAGTACTTCCGGAAATACAGAATTTTCAATATACCTCTGCAATTGGTAAAATTTATTTAAAACAACAAAAGACTCCAAAACGGGTAGATTTTAGTAGAGGGTACCCTTTTAAGTTTTGGTGTAAGATTGTGAGTAGAATCTGAAAAAGGATGAAAAAATACAACATTCTATTTAAAATAACAAAGTTGGTATGCACTTCCGGTACAACCGGAAGTGATACGAGAGCGCCAATAATTTAGAATAAGAGATCAGTGTAGCTTATAATTCCATGTTGAGTTGATATATTTCTCGAACACGGAAAAGTTCTAACGAACCACATGTGAGGATTAATGATGATCATAACATAGCTTTAGACATTCACAAGATACTTAGGCGGAATCATAAATTCTAAGGTAATTCTAGAAGATGAAATAAATCAAATATAGCGAAAGCAGGAAAACTATATAACGCCAAGAAAACGCAATTTTTCGGAAGGAAAGAAGTGCCAAGATCGTAGAAGTAGAAATTGTAAAAAAGGTTCTAAAGCCCGTATCAATATCTGGATGTGAAATATAGACCACAAAAGAAAGGTAGAGAAACAAACTAAATGCAATAGAAATGAAATTTCTAAGGACATTGAAAACACAACAAGAAAAAATAGTATCAGAAATGAATCCTATAGGGAAAACTAAATATACCAGATAGAAATAATACAATACAACAGGGTCAGCTAAGGTAGGTGGGTCATATCCATAGGATGGCGGATAACAGATTGACAAAAAAGATATACGAAGAAAAAGGATAAGGCAAAAAGAAGTAGACCCAGAAATCAATAAGTATAGAAAGCAGCAGAATAAAGAGGGATCATATGGGAAGAAATTAAATATCACAGAACAAAAATCAGTGGAGAAAAATATACAAAAAATTAGCAACGTGAACTCAACATCCCTTAACATTAAACCGAAATGTAAAAAGGTTTCTTCGTTAAATAAGTAAGTAAAAAGAATAACATTTTTCGAAAAAATGTGGATAAAACTAAATTTTGTATGATGAAGAAAACGAACAAATCAACGAAAATGCACGGAAATAAAAGATACAAATTATATAGATTGCTGTTGGGAAAAAATTATAATGGGTGTTGTAATGTCAGAGTAATGCGAGAAATATCGCCAAAGAGCTGACGTGATGGACATGCACCAAATAAGAAAATTCAATTCCCAGTTGGTACCACCAACTGGGAATTGTTTCAAAATTTAGAAGATCTCGAATTCGTAGACGATATATGTTTTAGAACATCCAACAGAGAGCAAATGGAGGAGAAAACATTAAAGGTGACGGAATCAACGTAGCATGCAATGCAATGTTAAATAGGAAATGACCATCAGCAAATATTAAGAGGGAAACGTAACATACTCTATGGTTTACAGACGTGGAAAAAATCCAACAAATATCTATTTGATGAAGTTACAAAACTTGGTCTATAAATGCTTACGTATAAAATTGTGAATGAGGATTTATGGAAAATAGCAAATGTGGGCTTGGGTGTAGAGATAACAATGAAAGATGCTAATAGAGACGGATTGGACACACTCTCAGAAAAACAATACCTGTTAAAAAAAGGCATACTTGATAAAAGAAAAGAAGGAAGACCAAGAAACCAAACGAACGGTACAGAGTTGGGAGCAGTTTGGTAACACATGGAATGAAGTGAAGATGATAACCAAAACAGAAAGGAATTTAAAAAAATGGTGAAAAGATCGACAACAAGAAATTGCTTTAAATTACTAATTCAAAAGCTGATGAAACAAGGTCTTTTGCTCCGTAGGAAGCTATAGGATAAATTCTGTCATGTTAATTAATTTTGCCTATTATCTTTTTTTCATTAATTCCTTCCCATTCTTTATTGCATTTAATCACTCCGAATTCGGGTTTTCCTCCTCATACCTCCACATTCACGGCACCGCTGCTCCCACTTATCTCCCGCTTCTCCACATATGCTATAAGTTCGTTCTTCTTCAAGCGTTCAGTATCTATTACCCTTTCCTTCACTTCTAAATCTCGTAATTATTTGTTGATCACTCTCCTTCCAGTCGTAATACGATATGACTTTATACTTATTATTATATTTACTCTTATTCTATTTTTTATGTCATGTTTGCCACCCACCTCCTCCATTTTATTCATCACTTTCTCACTTCACCTCTCTTCACTTATTCCACCTCTTCTGTACTTCCTTCCAGTCTCCTCATTTTCCTTTTTAGCGACTATTCTCATGATCTCTCTTACCACCTTGACTCCTTCCCAATACACACTTTCAGTTACTTTCGGACAGTTTCCTGAAGTACTGTATACCACCGTGTTGATTTCTACAATGCCTTTTATAAGTAGGGTTCCTGCACCCTCTCGTCTGAAGTTTCTTGTACACATCATACCTACTCTCTGTATAATAAAATAATTCTCATGCATACATCAAATTAAAATATCTTTTAAATGAATTTGCCATCAACTCATTTGCAATATAATTCATATGTAAGTAAGCTAATATGCTAAATGACATGGAAATTGCAAAACCAAAAGGGGTGCGAATTTGTTTGACTTGTCAGAAACGTATAACTATTCAAAGGTAATAATTGGTAAGATAATGAAGGTAGTCCTGTCACCCTTCGAACTGTTTATCGCCGAATCAGGACCTTCGGCTTGCAATCTCATCGACCCACATCTTATGGTGGCTCAACACCGACAGCAACGTTTGGAGTGGTGTAGGTTGCGAATGCACTGTAGCGTGGAATGGTATAAGGTGGTGTTCAGTGATGAATCACGATTTTGTATAGGGATGAATGATGGCCGCATGAGGGTCAGACGAAGACGTGCGCGATATATGCACCGAACCGTGGGAGTTATGGTTTGGGGTGCTATATCATATGGGAGTAAGTCTCCGTTGGTGTTCATCCGAGGTACCATGAAATTATAATCAATTATCAGCTTTAAATAGTTATACGTTTCTGCCAAGTTTGATCAAAAAATTCGCACCCCTTCTTGGTGTTGCAATTTTCATGTCATGTAGTATATGTTTCTTCTATCTAATTGTTGACTGGCGTTTTAAATAAAGGAACGATAGCTATTAATCTGTCCATGATATCATAAGTGATAATTTTGACAATAATATTGGAAAAGTTAATTAAATAGTAAGAAATATAGATCTGGTGTACCGAAAGGGAGCAATCTTGGACCTTTATTATTTAATTTTTTTATGTTATTTTATTTAACCTATTTTGTTCTAATAGGTCGAACCCAATTGGGTTGCGGTCATGACGGACTTGTTAGAAATTTATTCCAGCATACGTTTTAAGGATTAGGAAAACGTGAAAAGAAGATCAAAGTTACGAACAATTAAACTTGAAATAAAATTCCAATGTCCGTAACTAAGATTTGAACCTTAAACATTGAGATTACTGACCTACGGACTAAGCCATAAGACCAATCATCCTATGATTTTTATTTTGAGATTTATTTTTTCTATTATACTTCTGCTTCTTGATAATGATTTGAAACACCAATATTGCACTAGTAATAAGTAAAATTGATTTAAATCTTCTACGATAAAAAACGGGTAAATTTAATGTCACGAATACCTACATTCCTTCTACCTATATTTTGAGTTAAAAACGTGTGATTTATTGCTAGAAATTTTTTCGTTTTTGAAATTTATTCTTGAGAAGTAGCCGTAATATACCTAAATAATTATTTGGGCGCAAGGATCCTTATAGATTTAATAATTATTAAATTAAACAATAGAATAGATAGATCGAAGTGAGTTACAATTTTTGATTAATTTCTTGTGCGCAATGCTAAATCGCGTGTGTCGAGAAATTATATGACGCGTGACAGTCATTTGTGTTGGGGTTGAATTTCAAGTGTCCACTCATCGTGCCATCTACGTGATATTATAAGGGGAAACACACTAAACATACACGCAATTCTTGCAGGCAAGAAAAATTTAAGTCTACAATTAACTGGATCCTTTACGCATTATAATTAAATTATTACTTACTCTGTTGTAATCCTACATTTTTCGTGGACGTGGAATGAAGAATTTTTTTGCTAAAAAAATTGATTTCATGTTTCGATCCAAACATTTTGAGAGAAAAAAATTCAAATGTAATTCTTTGTATTTAATTTTGTGTGCAAATTCATTTAATCACATGATTTTTATTTTTGACAAGTTGTACATCTCAATTTAATAATTTGTTCGGATTTTTAAATAAAAATCTATCAGTAAAACTGCAATGGAATAATTATCACTGATTAATTTATCTTTTTCAGAGTCGGATATTAGAAGACGCTTCGATAATGTGTAACTCCTGGTCGCCTCGACATAACGTAAGTCATCAAGCGTACAAAATCACATCAACTATTTGCTTGAAAAATATTAAAATATGTATCAAATAAGGACATATTGACCCCTTCGTTATCAGACGCATCAGATAAGCACAAATATATGTCAATATATCGACTGTGTATGCACGATGGAGTGGGGGAAGGATCAAGTGGACTAATCACAACACATGTAGAAAATAACGTAATAATACGTACACAATGCCCGCTAAATTATTAAACGTATTGTTCCAATTCCTTCGCTATTTATCAATTAAATCTAATTCGGCGTCGGTCGGTGATTGGATAATTAATTTATTTATTTTATTGGGGTGAGTTTAATTTTAAACCGTTGGGTTTTTGAAATAATTCATCCAGGAAAATCGGTATTAATTTACGGGTAATTATGTTATAGATTCGCCGAAACTAGATGCGATATTTTAATTTTTGAATAATCAGGTAGTTTCGTATATTTTGGGCATAATTTGGGCTAGAGGTGTTTTTGAAACTTCATCTTCTACTTGGGTAATGTTTATAAAAGAATCTTGATAGAATATTTAGATGTAAAAATTAAGTAGTAAGAGTTTCAGCTTTACAATGTGAGACGTTCCAACAAATACCGAGTTAAGTTCTATAAATTTTCTATTTCTTTGGACGCAGAAATTTTGAATATAAATTTAGCAGTACAATTTGTTGACGTTTCCACCAAATATTGAGTTAATCCCCTCCCCATAAACTTTCTTTTATATTGATTTTGTACGCAGAAAATGAAGGTAAAAAATGAGATTTACGTATATAAAAAAATGTTCCTACTTTGCTCACCTAGATCTCTCCAATTCGCATTTTCAAAGAGCATTTTCATCCCATTCACTTTACCTCTTCATCCAATAACTATATACATTTTCCTGATCTCTATGTAAATTAACTAATAACTTTCTTGCTCATTACATCACTTGGACTCTGATATAATTTGATTCACCTGATTCTCTTTATAAGTTTTAATCTGCCTTGCTCCCACCTCTATTAATATTAACAAGCGCCATCTCTGACTATCACTGACATCTTTCCAACAGCTCCTGGATCCTGTATTTCAAGATTTGGAGGGAGTGTGGTCCTAAGGACACACTAGAAGACTTTTAACATCCCTCCAAAGCGTGCCCTGCTCCCCGTCAGTCCCCAAACCAGCCGATACTGTAGAGCAGCTTGAGAACATTGCCAGGTGAGGTGTCGCTTAACCTGGCCACACCCAGCCAGAAGTCCCCAGTACGGATCTTCTTATCGATGCGAGCGCCGGGCAGTGTTCCGGAATTTCATCTTCCTCAGGCCAACCGCGACAGATTGGGTCCATTACGACACCCAACGTATGTAGGTGCTTATTCAATCGACAGTGTCCTATCCAAAGCCCTACCAGTTTCCTTAGGTGGGGCCTGCTCTGCCTTAGACAGAATTTTGCTCGCTTCGGGCAAGGTTTCTGAACAGTGGCCCTTGCCTGCCTGAAGTCTGTCAATGGCATCCAGCGTTCCGTTTGTTTACACAGGGTGTCTTGCTTTATGAGGGCTGTTTGAGTTGATTCGGTAAAAGGTAAAATCGGTTCCAGCCCGATAGGTATTCGGCCGGAGCTGAGCCAGGCCAGCTTATCCGCCTCCTCATTGCCCACTTTACCCGTATGTTCGTATACCCATTTGAGTTCCACGTCATTTTTCTCGGACAGACTCTCCAACGATAAGTGGCACTCCCAGACTAGGCCTGAGGAGACCTTATATCCCCTCAGAGCCTATAGTGCTGCCCTGCTGCCTATCCTGATGCATATGCGTTTGTCACAGACTTCTGAGTCTGCGGTTCTTTTAGCTCCGTATTACCCCTAGAAGTGGCTATAACGTTACGCAGGTGGAGCTGTTTAGAATAAATTCCTGTGCCTGTGTCTCGTCTATTTTTGGAACCGTCTGTACAGATATTTATGTCCGGTTCCTCCATTTCATTTGTTTTAATCTAACAGTGCGATAGTGTCTTATGAAATTAAATTTCATTGGGATAGGGTATATCTTTGCACCCAGTAGATGCATCCTCTTGAGGGCCTCGTCTAGGACAAAGGTGTGCCTAACCCTTACATTCCTGATGCCTCTAGCCCGCAGTCTCAAAGCCGAGCACAGCTCTATTTACTATCTAATAGTCATGTATTCTAACGAGGACCTTACCTTCTCTCCTTTACTATAACGCTTCCCTTTTTTATTATTTTCTTCGTAGTTATCTAAAATACTGTTACCACTTTCCTAGATATTCTTAATTTCCTTCAATGCGATTTAGTTGCCTCAGAAATTTGAATTTTCATTTTAAAAAATTCTCCATTGCTTTCACATTTTTTTTAAACTTCATAGTCAATACGTTTACTCTATATGGCAAAGTTAAAATTAATTAATATTAGATCAATTTGAATTATTTTTTCCTGTTTTGTATGTCTGTGAAATTATTCCACCATGCTCTACGTCATCTTTATCTTATGTTCTACTAATTTGCACCGAAGGCAATGGAAGTGATTAAAGAACAAAGTAGGGGAAAATGGGAATACAGGTGGACAGTGTCGGAGTCAGACACTCTGGGACAAATGAACGATAGAAACAGACTAGTTGTTTGCTAGGATGCAAAAATGGGAAGATATGAGGGAGAAGGAAGGAAATGGAGGAGGAGGTAGTGGTGCAAAGAAAGTTGAAGAGCGAAGTAACATAAATAGATAAAGAGATGTAAGTGATTTGCATTGTATAGCAGTAGGCCGATAAAGAGAGTAAATTGTAAGATGCAGAGGATGTATAAAGTTAACGTGATTGTTTTAATGCAAAAATATTTGAGGATAGTAGATGTGTTTAATGAAATTGTTAAGCAAGAACATAAACAAATCAAGGATGAGATTTGAAAATTGGAAGGAAGAGAACTGAGGAATTAGGTAATTGGAAAATAATATGTAAACTACCCAATTCAAACTATTGCGGAAGATTGGAATGAGGAATTATCTCTAGTGGGAGGAGAGGACGTACAGTACCTAATATGTTATTTCATAAGGCTATTGGAGTTGTACATACACTGAAAGTAGAGGATCAAACGAATCTCGTAGTATTGTGAACAGGGCTAAATGGGTTATAGCCCAGGGGCGACAGACTTTTAGGGCAGCAATTGTTCTGATAGGTTATTTGAATTTTTCATTTTCTTTTGTACTTCTTTTTATACTACGTTTGTACTCCTTTTTCGTCTGTTGTACTACTTTTTACACCTTTTGTACACTCTTCCAACTATAAATTTTAAAAACTGACTTTTTTAATTTCAGTAATTTACGGAGCGAACCCAACCGATACAACAACCTTTTTCCATCCATCCGTACTCCTTTTTCGTAAAAAAGTAATTGGTCACCTTATTATTATTGGTAATTATATTAACTTTTTTTAGTTCTGAAACTTTTGTAAAACTTCACTAGTCAACCCGCTTCCCCTCCCGTATATTTTCTTTTGAAGAGGAGCGCATTATTTTTAGTAGCCCACGGGCGCCAAATATCTTACGACGGCTCTGAGTGGAAATAGATCGGAAAGAAGTAAGAGAAAAGGTAATTAAAGAGTATGGTCGGGCGAAGACGGGATAAAAAAGCAGGGAAAGTAATGAAAAATGTTGACGATGGCTGATGAGACAAACATATGGGTGATGTGGAACATAATACTGTGGTGAGGTTAAAGCAAAAACGAGGGAAGGTATGAATGGGACTACCACGGGGGCAATGAGTATGGAAGAAGTCCGAAAGAAGAAGAAGGAATTTAAGGTAATATGTTAGGAAAAGAGAAAGAGTTAATTGTGGCAATGAGTATGGAAGAAGTCCGAAAGAAGAAGAAAGAATTTTATGTAATATGTCAGGAAAAGAAAGAGAGTTAATTGAGGCAAATAGCTGAGAACGACATTGTGTGCTTTATAAATAAGGATGCAACATATGGAAAAGGGGCATGCAGTGAGATCCTAATGGAAACATAGAAAAATTATGAAGAATTAATGATGAAAGATGCGAGAGAAAAAGCAAAAACAAGGGAGACAGAAGAAGGTCGTGTCGTTGAAAAAACTACGTCGAAGGATACTAATAGAGAAAAGGATGCAGGTGGGGTTACATTTTCGCTGAGTTGTGGCCCAATTTCATCAGCAATTGACAAACTTTATATGGCCTCAATTAACAAATTTATATAGCCTCAATTCAAGGATGTGGATATATTCTTTCAGTAAGATGGTGCTGCGTGCTAAAGTTCCTGAGAAACAATGGCTTTATTGCGGACAGTAGACTTTTTCCTTTAAGGCGTTTTAAAGGTCAGAGTCTATGGAAATAATACGTAGCAGATTGATTAGCTCAAGAACAACATTCTTCGGCTTATTAATGAAACTCAACCGCAGTTGCGCGAAAATGTAAATCAAAATCTGCAGGGACAGGAGATATTGTTCGTGTTCGTATTTCTCCCCAGTGACATACATTTTAAAGCAGCGTCTTTAATTGAGAGAAACTGTGTAAAAGCATGGAAGGAAAATATATACAGGTCATTCTGAAATGTGTCCCATTATTTTAACAGGTGATAACTAGACCATAGCCCAACGCAAAATATGCAAAAAAGATGGTCTATGTTGAAGGTTGTACCAGAATTTTTTTTAGTTTCGAGTAAATATGAAAATAACGCCAAATTATCGAAAATAAAGGTTGTTTTGCAACATTTCATGTTATGCCCGCCAATGGAAGTTGATTTGCAACGCGACACATACTGAAATGGACACCGTACTTGAATGCCTATAAAAAAATGACATCTCTCGAAAATTTAAAATGAAGATAGGACCGCCGTTTTTGCGGATTTGGGTTGTGACCTAATGTCCTCTATCACGATTTGAAATAGAGGGATATATTTCAGAATGACTCTGTATATATGAGAGATCAAAAGAAATTCGATAACTTCAGAAAAAATATGGGTTTCAAGCAGCAATGGCGATGACACTTTAACAGTTAAATTGGTTTAATTATTGTTATATAAGTGTTAAAGTTTGGTTGATTGATTTGTATTAAATTCTTGATTTTAAATTCTTCTTCTTTTCATTGTTATACGTTTAACCAGACTTGATAAAAACCTGTATCAACATCGTACAGTACATGAATTTTGAATGGTTTTATTGAGCTTTAATAAAGTCGAGGCTCAAAGTTAAGCTAATTACTGTCAAAAATTAAATACAATGTAAAAACTTGGAAATATTTTTCTAACGTGGGTACATATTGGAAAAATCCCACCACTCAATGTTCATTAAGACGGCAATTAGCTCACTGTTTAATTTACGATCAATCAAAGAGGAACTATTACATATTTTCTCAATTAAATAATTATACACGATATAACTTTTACGTTTTAATGATGAAGGATAAAAAATATATTCGTGTGGATTATATATGAAGTGGTACATGAAATAGATGAATAGATCTTTCAACTCTCGTCATTGAAATTACGTCGTTTCGCGTAGTGATGCACATTACACCTAGACGCAATCGTTGGAACTCGGTTCTATTCAATTATTCAACCGATTCTCGAATCAATTAAGGGGCATAACCCGTCACTTAATAAATGGGTAGTCCGGAAGTGGCAGTATTGTACAGGAAACTCTAGCGCGGGGTGGATAAAAGGAATTGGATGGGGGAGGAGCGGCGTGCTCTAACAAGTAGCAGGGCCTTCGTGAATAATTGACGAGCAGCAAGAAGTAACTTACGCAACCCCTGTTTTTATACCACCCTCTCACGACGGCGAATTTCCAAATTTTAAGCTTTATATTCGCCGATAATGCACACGAAAAGACGTTTTAAAACCTCCTACCCACGATTTTTTTTATTATAGCCTATGATGTTTGAAAAACATTTTAGAAATCAGCACATGCTCAGAAAAAAATATTTTAACATGTATTTAAGATGTTTATAAATTGACCTTGCATGGTTTCAAGCTAAAAATAATTTTAAAGCCTTCGAATATAGTGAGATAATGATTCTGAAGAGGACATATTAAAAATTGAATCTGATATGTATCCAAAGTTGTAAATGCTTCGCGGATTACAGTGAAAACCTGTAAAAAGCTCTGTCTTTCTAAAACATCATCTAAATTTGGAACATCTACTATAGAAACACAGTGGTGTTAAATCGATAACACACTTGACTAAATGACAATATTAAATTATGCAAAAATTATCCGAATCTACTACATATAAAAAAGACCAAACATTTTCGAATTATCCCGGTCGCACTAATTAAAGCGTGATAAGACTAATATCTTGCACAGAACATTTACATTGCAATATGCCGTTCTGACTAGTTTCGAGACTTCTTGCTTAAAAGGGAGTTTGAAGTTTGGTCATTTAGGATTTTTATTTTCATTTTATTCAGTATGGATTCCCAAACAACACACGATTTTTTAGGGTTGATTCTGAGGCCAGTGACTATACATCAGAGTTGATATTGGCGATGGCTGCTTCAACATTGAGATAGGGAAAGAGTGTATTAACTGAGTGACATCAACATATAGCTTCAGAACTCTAGCAAGCGTATGATATTGGAGCTACATATCGCGAAAAGGAGAGGACCTCAAATTCTACCCCGTTGGACATCAGAGATATCCACGTTGTCTACGATTAAGCAGATACGACCGGAAGAAATTAACAGCATATACATACGCTAAAGCGCTAAAGCCTATAAAACGTAAGATTGTGGTTTATAGTATTGGATGCTTTAGAGTAATCCAGTAGATGGTGATTTTGTTGTCGTCAGTAGCACTTAGGATGTCATCTGTGATGTGTGTTAATGCTGTCGCACAGCTAAACCCACTGCGAAAACCGGATTGCGCATGAGGCTGCACGTCGTTGTCGTCCAAGAAAAGGCGAAGCTGCTTATGAAAAACTTTTTTAAAATTTTTGCTCATTTCAAGAAGGAGCGAATTTCTTTCAGACTGCAAGGCTTGTTAGTGATTGATCTTAGCGATTGGAGTATTAATAGTTATTTTCCAAGAGGTTGGGAAAGAACCGTCGATGAGACACGAGTTTATACTGTGGGCAATGAGCAGCGGTAGGAACGAGCAGCAATATACATATAAGGAAAGTGTTATTAATAGCCTTGTTGTCAAAGTATAAAATTATCTCATTCGAAACATAAAAAACAAAATGTCGATAAAAATAAAACCTGCTTAATGCTTAAGTAATAGTGATTATCGTAATAATGATAAAATAATTAAAGAAAGAATTCATTATTTATGTATTAACAATTCATATAAAACAAATGTTAACAATGATTTAAAATACGCTTATTTTCCTTATGTTATTAATTATTTCTTATTTAAAAGAATTAAAACCACATTACAATTATATACAACAGCATACAACATAAACGATAGAGCACTTTCTAAACACACAAAAGACACATGTCACAAATTCAGATTTAACAATGTGCAAATTATTTATAAAGAAACTAATTAAAAACAAAACACTTTTAAAAATGATTTCAAATTTAAGTAAAATTTATAACAAGTTAATTAACTGACTGACTATGTCTAACAAAAATTAACTGTTTGTTTAATTAAATTAGTTATACAGGGTGATCCAAAATTACCGCCCCAATTTTAGAGTGGTGTTACAGGACATCACACTGAGTGTAAAAGTGTAAACAAAAATTTTGTACGCGCCTTTGTTCGGGAGATAAAGCATTTTAAATTTAAATTTTTTAAGCTAAAGTTTATCACAATCAGACCATGGAATTTTTATGCAGGTGGTAGAAAATGAAGATTTTGTGTTGCAGATGGATTTCAGACAATGAGAATTAAAAAAAGAGTCTTTAAACGCTTAAAAAATGTAAATTAATTTCTTAAAATTCTACAATAAAAATATCTGCAACATCGGGAGGCAACAATGAAAACGTTACCAGGTCAACACGCGACATTAAAAATTGAAACTGTCAGATTTTCAATCAACTACGACAGCGAATTCTGGCTGCAGCGCAAACAATATCTATCGAAATGCTTGACAATGTCCAGAGGAGTATTAGACGACGATTACAGAAATGTATTGAAGTCAATGGGCAAAAAAAAACTTTGAACATTTACTTTAGTTAACCTGTATTAATTTATTTAAGTAATTATTAAATTAGTTGGTCAAATTCACATAAGGTAAATGACATTGGGCGTGAATTTAT
>JAFFZR010027120.1:0-14903 GCA_018397195.1 Lethrus apterus | reverse complement strand
CACATACACATTTTTGACCAACAGTGTAGCTTCTCTAATAACGAAGTTATCCCATGTGCGGTGACCTGTATTAATGTCGTCGTAGCTCTTTTGTTTTTCATTTCTGGGTTATAGTAGTATAAGAAGATTTTGTGCAAAATTTCATTTTATACCGACTGCTACATAAATATAGAGGGTGTTCCATTTAAAAAAATCTAATTATCTGAGTTGGCTCTGAAATGAGATGCGCAATTGTTTTTTGTGTGGACCGTTGTAATCAGCGGAAAAATCACTGCATCTTTGCTAATTTAACCGACTCCGTAGCTCCAAAAATAACGAAAATAGCAATAGTGCGCAGATAACTTTGAACATCCTGTATAATTTATTATGTACGTTACATAATAATTCATCGCGTGAAAAATCCTAAAAGGCAACTAAGTGATAAAAATATCGGTCAAGCCCGCACTACAAGAGCTCCTTGGCTACACCGTACTGATGAGGACTAATGAGTCCGAAACACGTGTCTACGGTTTGCTCTTGTAGTGCGGACTTGACCGATATTTTTATCACTTAGTTGCCTATAATTTATTATATATAACATATAACAATGTTTTTAAGATGGTAAGTACGTAATTATTACTGTTGTACTATCTTTATTTAAATTTCTTCTTTAATTTTTTCCCATGTCAATCAATTATTAATTAATTTAATTTCTTTGACGTTTGTGTTCTTTTCATAAAACAACGCAGCCCTTAAGCAATCATAATTACCAACGTGCTCTTAATTTACAGGAAAATAATCTTTCTCTTGTTAATTTTATAGATTTTAATACGTTTCGTAATGAACAACGTAATTGAGTTGCATGTAAAGTCATCCATTGAAAACTGTGCGAGGAAAAGCAATAATTTATCTTCGAACGGAATGTCCTAATATGTTTCTAATAGGTTAATATTGGAAGTTGAATCAATCAATCAATCAAACAATGATTTTTAAATAACTGATAATAGTGAAGGACGTTAAACTTCAAGGGATCTAAAAATAACGCAATTAACGTAAAAATTGAAAAATATACAGCACCATGGTTTTTTTTTTTTTTTTTAATGGAAAAATATTTCCTTTTTTTCTCAGTTTCTTATTTTTCATTTTCAGCAGTAGAAATTTATTTTTTGAATCAAAAATCATGTTGCGTTTTCTGACCTTCCTCTATTGTCACTTGCATATATTCTACTATTCACAATATTAATATAAAATAATATTAATATAATCTTAAATTGAAACTTTATTTCAAAAATAAGTTTCTTCCCATAACATTCCCTTAATAGGTACCCTTCCATTTTTGAGTCATTCAACATCAATCCTAATCAAAGGACGTTGTGCTTTTATGTTTTAATTCGATAATTTTTTTCTTAGATATCGGCGTTTTTATTTTCATTTTATACTTGTTTCTCGTTGTTTTCAATTCAATTGTTTTGATTCTCTTAAGCTGTTTTAACCATTGCCGATTTTATATCATTATATACAGAGAGATCGAAAATGATTGAAGGTGACAAACACTTTTTCTTAAATTAGTCAAAATTGTATTCCACTTGATAAAAAATTATTTTCTTGCTCCCGAAGTCGACGTACACGATAGAACTATCGATAGAAATATCAATTTTTTGTTAACAATAAATAACAATAAAACTGATATTTAGAGCTACAGTTCTATCGTGTACGTCAATTTCGGGAGCAAGAAAATAAATTTTGATCAAATGTTTGTCACCTTCAATCATTTTGGATCTGTCTGTATATAACAATATAACATCGGCAATAGTTAAAATAGCTTAAGATAATCAGAACAATACTTTAAATAAGTTTACTTATTATTTAAATTTACTTTAATTTAATGAATTAATTAAAATGTCAAGTAAAATAACAGTAAAACGTCAAAAATCACGTACAAGTTGATATTGGTCCTTCGAGCCGGAACAAAATATTTTATAAACTATATAAATTCGTTGCTGTTTAAGTTTATTTATTTTTAAAGCAAATATAATATGTGTTATATTCTGGCAGTTTTCTGTTGAATTATCATCTTAAAATACACTATTTTATATTGCATAGTTATGGCTTTAATTAAGTGCATTGCCCAGTTTACATATACCCTTTGCAGGTGTATTTTTAGCTTGTGCCCAAATTGCCAACAGGATTAAAATTGTAGGTAGGTTAGTGCCCAATTTACATCCGGCTCTTTCAGCTTCTCTGCACTTTTGATTTCAAGTAACCCTAAAGAAAGAAATTGCAACAGAAAAATTTGGTGAGCGTGGGGGCAAGAGATTCGACTAAATGTAGTGTTACGTGTTGCGGTGCTGGCATCGAAGCCCTTCCGTGTGGTTTGTGGTTCCATTTTCCTGAAACCATATTTTTTCCATGTTGACACGTAAAGGTCGAAGTTGGCGCAAAAAAATTAGAAGCATATCGACATGTTCTTCTTCAAGAAAGTAAAGTCCAACAATTTCTACTTTCGAAACGCCGCACCGAACCTTAGCACTATGGAGAGGTGTCTTTCTCGTGCGTTCTCTGCTACACAGTAACCATTTGACGTTGAAAATTTTCGAATTTGATTTATTCATCTTGCCTGTAAACGAAAATATATTTTTGTTAATATGGTTGCATAACTAATTAAATGGCACGAGAGCTTGTTTCGGAGCTATTTCTAACAAAATTTTTAATTACGTTAATGCCCACTGAGGGTGCTCATAACCAAAGTTCTTACCTGAATAGTTTTTGTTGATCTTTTCGACGTTATGAGTCCGCACTCGACGTAAAACCGTCAGCCTGATTGTGGCTCGCTCTTGGAAAAGTTCCAAACCAGGAAAATCCTGTCGCTGGTGTTAAAAAGTTTTTCCGTGATTTACCGTAAATAATTTAAAAATTGTTGTAAAATCATTTAATTGTTATTGTTTTTGACTAAATAACAAATAAAAATGGAGAGAGAGAGAAATACACTAAATTATGTGAACAATAACCTCCTAATTTTAATACAATTTAAACTAAAATTGTTTATCCGGAAATAATGAAAACAATAATGTTAATTTAAACGAACAAACATTTTACTTTCCGAATAGAAAGATCAAGTGTTCGCTTTGATAGGTTACGTTGCACTGGATTAAACATTAACAAGTGTCGAAGACTTTAAGGCCGATAATATTTTGATAAGAGTGATAATTTCTGACAAAATGACCGATTTCCTAGCATAAACACATTTTAATTAATTAAGTCATAATTAATAATTATGAATATTTTGTATTTTTTTTTTTTTGAATTACGTTGTTCAGTTTGTTAAACTCAAAACAAAGTTAACAAAAAAATCGAATAATTTTTAAAAAATTTTGACCTAAAATGAAATTTTGTTGATAAAATCGATAATTTTCGACGATCATTGCACTAAGTATTTCACGACCTATTACGCAACAAATGCAATTGAAACGTACCCCGTCGGGCGAACAGGTTGTTAACGGGAACGACACGAAGCATCATCGAGCCCCCCTCGTATCTACAATGAAAAGCCGCCGGAGTTTGAGAAACACCCAAAACTCTCTTCTAAACAGTCAATATAATAAAATCCGGATCGTAAGGCCTGCCCATGAAATAAACACACGTACAAGGGAACCCGACGCCTAGCCGTTTAACGCAGACTTCCAATTGGGCGAACGTTTAGAACGCGTCGGTTCGCATTGGCGTACGTCGTTTGAAGAGGGAGACGACAGGTGGTGGGAGCGGACAACATGGCTGATTTACTGGCGGCTATTCGAACCGGATAGTTGAGGTTAGTTTGGTTTCGTATGTCTTTGCAGATTGTCGAAGACACTTTACGACGAATAGTAAACAGTTTTTGGTGTAAAAAGACGCAAACTTTTATGGATTTGTTTTGATTCGACTAAGTGATTTTATGTGTTTCTAATTGGATTCGAAAGTGACTTAAGACAGAGTTCATAACACAGAAATTAAAATTGTGCGAACGAACGTATTAATCCGGAAGTGATCTGGATTGAGCGTGCGTGTTCGAGAAACGTGTGGGATTTTGAGTGGCGCACGAGGCTCAAAATACTCAAAGTGTTGCATCTTGGGGACGAAGTGACGACACCCTGTATAGAGGTGGCTGGCATGACCGTGCACCATCACCAAGAAGAGGCCCGGGCAATGCCGCAAACCGCCTCGACCCGATCGCGTTTTATGATTACGGATATTCTGAGCGGGCCTCCGGATGGTACGTTACTTCGGGGGAGATCACCAAGTCCCGGACCGAGGGATCTCTCGTTACATTCGGCGCCTTTACATCCTGACAGCGACACCGATAGTTCCGGACATCCTGATACCTCAAGCGTATGCTCAAACGGCAAGTACTTATACATAAAATCCTTCATAATTAGATATTAAATATTTAAAATGTTTTCCCAATTATTGCATTATTAAACATTGAACTAACGTAAAAAATTTATTGAGGAAATGAAAAAATTTAATCAGGAAATGAAAAAATGTAATGAGGAAATGAAACAATTTAATGAGGAAAAACAAATAATTAATAAATAAAATCTAATCATAATTATTTGATTTATAATTGATTATTTAATAGGGTATAATTGTCAGTATTATTTATTTTATTAAATCAGTACAAATCCGTAAATTAATTATTGAAATTGTTAAAAATAGATTGAACAGTATATTTATTATGATTACTATAACTATATATTTATGCTGGATTAAAAAAAAAAATCATATTTCAATCTTTAACTAAAATATTATCTTAATAGAATTAAAAAGCAAACGATAATTAAAAGTTAAAATAAAAACAATATATTTATTTGCATCATCATTTGCAAAATTTAAACCTTCAAATACAAATCTGTTTGCAGGAAGTGCAATTATGAAAAATAAAGATAATTTACTTGAGCATCTAAAACACAATCCTAAAAATAATTATTATCAATTTTTCTATTGGATTATGCTTTTGTTTTAATTTACATCAATCATAATGTTAATGGTTTATCATGTTGGAATTTTAAAGCATTTTTAAATAAGCTTAGGTTGGGTTTTGAACGTAAAACGTATATGAATTTTTTCTACAATGGTGGATTACCTTTTCATATTGTGGCATGTTTTCATTTAGTTAAATGCTTATCGTCAATGATGGTGGAAAACAATATTGAAATATTTTTATTTATTGCCATTTTGGAAGTTGTGTGTAAACAAAATTAATACAAAAAACAAAAAATTCAAACTACAAGCTGTTAAAATTGAGTGGATGTTTTAACACGTTTTGTTGTTTATTAACTCAGCTCCCTTTTGAAAAACATTTTAAAAAATGCAACGTCTGCCAAACTTTTTTACCTCACGGCGTACTGAGCCAAGAAAATCCAGAGATTTAGTTGTAGCCGCTAATAGAGTAAATTGGCTCCACAGCGAAATCTAAACTTCTGACAAATCTAGCACAGAAAATGAGGCTTTGTGCCCACAAGATTATTTTTCAAGTGGATTAATTTTTTTCTCTCTGTAAATGGCAGGTGTATTTCGTAGGTTGCGAAAAGATCGGTGACTCGTATATTTTTTGATAATCAGTTCATGGAAAATACTTAGAAAATTATAGGTACATACAGATTTTCTACTGTCTTCTGCAATTTTGACAAAATTTCAAATTTGTTTGGAAAAGTCAAGCTCTGAGTTTGTAACTTTCCTGATCCAAAATTTTTCGGCGAATGACACTACAATATGTCAGTGATTATGAACAGTAAGGTTAGAAACTTCTTCTGTACGTGGTTCTTATAGGAGTCTGTTAATTTGAAAAAAATATATTTTAGAAATTTTTATATACAGCTTGTTCACAGGAACGTTCTACAATCGATAACTTTTTTATTTAAAGAGATACAAACTTGGTTAAATGGATAAAGTTTAAGTACCTTGCAATGCGCATTTCGCGCAATAAATTATAAAACAAAAGAACATCGCGTTGCCAAGATACAAGCATAACGATTTATTTTTTAAATTGAACACCTGTATATTTTTATATTTTTAAGATTTTCTAGTTGCCTGCTATAATTAAATATAAGACAATTTTTCTCTAAAACCGCTATTAAAAGAGTTTTGGAGAAAATAATTTTGCAAATTTCATTTGAATTATAATAGTGGTAAATAAATAATTTATAATACATTTCTTTTATTAATATTGATGTGAGATGCATAAGAAATATTGGTGCAGTCCGAAGGATAAAAAACATTTGCAAAACAAATTGTTGCAAGGGGACGATTTATAACAGCATTTCTTTTGCTTTTTGATTTTTATTATTTTATTACTTTATTTTTTAACTCCTTAACTAGCGATTCTGGAGAAAAATTGTTTAATAATTAATTATAGCCGGCAACCAGAGCAACTTAAAAATATAGAAATATACAGGCTGTTCAATTTAAAAAATTAATCGTTATTCTCATATCTTAGCAACGCGACGTTCTTTTGTTTTATAATTTATTGCCCGAAATGCGCATTGTAAGGTACTTAAACTTTGTCTATTTAAATAAGTTTGCATTTCTTTAAATAAAAAAGTTAGCTATTGTAGAATGTTCCCGTGAACAGGCTGTATATTCTTTGATTGCTGTGATCCAAAAATAAATTCGATCAAATCTATTTTGACAAACGTTCAAAACTCTAAGAATATTTTATCCAAAGAACTGACATACTTTTGGGGATTGTTTATTTACTTTCATAGCTTCCACAAAGTCAACATTTGTCCTCAGAAAATTATAAATTATTTTCAGCTGTTTGTAACAATCATCAAGTTTCTTAAGTTTCTTACATGTCATAAAAAAAAATTTTTAGTTTTTTTTCATTTCAACGATACCTGTAATATTATTTTATTTAATGAGCGTAAATGCTTTAACTATTATGGTATCTTTAAGGATTAACAATCAATGCAAAAATCCAAATCCTACATTGACTGAAATCTGATAAATAATTCCTTCAGTTTCTGAAAACAAAATAATTTCTAACTACATCGATCGAATTATAGAAATGTTTGCTTTAAATAGTCTGAACATTTTCAATTTTCATTTTTTTTTTAATATGATTTCAATAATTTAATTTTGAATCATAAACAAAAAAAATAAACAAAAAAAATCGATATATAAAAAGTATGATGTTTTTATAGTGAGCATGAAACAAAATACCTATGATTCAATAATTACAAAAAAATAATTTGAATAAGCAATGTATAGACTTTACAAAAAAATAAATTCTGTGACAGATCCGCCGTTTTTGCGAATTTGTCCTCTGTGAGAAAGAAAATATACAAGGACTGTATCGAATAGAATATATCTGGATAGGCTCAGTTTGATAAAATTTACACATTACGGTTTATTGTTAACCACATACTTAGTTCATTTAAAGCAGAAAATTTGAGAAAATAATATTTCTCATCTTTCAGTAGCAAAAGACAGAGAAATAATTACCAAGGGCTTTTCCGTCCGGACTAAAAATAAAAATTCGGTCACTTGAAAAATAAACGGCATTTTCCGAAAGATTTCTTCATTTTATTAATACAAAAAAAATATCAATATACATTATATAATATAAAAGAAAAATTTCCTAACCTAACATTTCGCCACTGCATCATCTTGCCGGCCCTACAAGGGGCTGCCCTTCTATCTGAAAATGAAATAATTTAAAAATTACATCTGAGAAGCACTTTATAAAATTAACATTTAATACCAGTTATTTCAAAGACTACTTGTTTTAAACACAAATTAAATTTAATTGCTTCGAACTGCGCAACATAGTCTGCTAAATGAGACTGTTGGCAAAATTTTAGTATTCCGTAATTGCTTTTATTCTTATCGTTTCCGAAATTATTTGCGCTTATTAACAGTCGGTAAAATTCTTATATACTTAAAGGTCTCATTAAAGTTCTAGTTAAGTGTTCAGAAATGACAATCACAAAAAAACTAAACGACGATAATAGCAGAAGTTATTATTAAATAATTTGACTGAAATGTTTTCAAACTGCCGAATTGCCAAGCCATGAGAAGAACTACGTTGAATTATTTGTTTTCAAATATATGTTCTATACAGAGACAAAAGATTGTAGAGATTTTAACTCCAACAAAATTATATAATTTCTTTACATTGTTTGGTAGATTATTAAAAAAAAAAAAACATTAAAAACCAAATGAGATAAAGATGAGAGGAGATCTAAAGCTTGCCTTATGCTCTCATACATAAAGTTTTAGCAAATGCGTCCCATGCGATGTCATCTTCATTGTTCGTATCATCCTCTAATTATAATAATATATCTTCATCCCAAAGTAAATTAATAATTTTAAAATGCCTAAAATATTTTTAGATAAAACTCGTAATCGTAATTTATTTTTTTTTTAATTTCGTAGATTTCCGTATATTTCCGTAGATTTCCCGCCACCTAGATTTTTCAAAGTTGTTTATCCATAAAATTTCAAAATCTTTAATTTTTTTAAAAAAATAATGTGCATTTATTTTTTTTTTGTAATTAATGAAAACATGTGAATTACGGACAGTGTTGTTTCTTAATCATTATTCGATAACTCTAATTAGTTACGAACCATTACCATCGGATAATTAAAAATCGACTTTTAAACATAATTGCCCATCATTATAACACAATCGAGGATAACTTTCGTTTTCATAAACGCGCACATAAATTTCTAAAAAAAAAAAATCACCGCACACACACACACAACTCACTAAAATAAATTGTCTATTTCCTATATTTATATAATGGTTGCGTGCATTTACAATACAACGGAAGCGTGCAATAATAATAAATAGCTTTTTAATTCTTGCAGAACATTAACGTTAATGAATGTATAAAATGTAAAAAAATAACAATTATAATACGCTATCACGGACAAAAAAAAAATATGCGCATGCTTTGTAAGTATACGTTTATTGCTGTACTCCGTTTCACTTTTATGTCATCTCCCAGACATTAACGTTACGTAAGATACACTAACTAGTGAAAGCATGTGTTAAATGAGTTACTTTCTTGTATGATCTTTTGCAAGACTCTTGCAAGATAAATAATATCAATTGATTAAGTAATTTTGCAATTTGTACGTTTATAGAATACAGTTTCTCTATGATAAATATACAGGTTGGGATTAAAGTATGTATGAAATATTTTAAAAAAAAGCGAACTCAAACGGTTTTTTAAAAAAACGCTGAAACAGGTCGATTTTATTTTTTAAAAATATGTGCGATTCACCTTCCGCCTTTTATTTGTTTTGTAGTTATGACGTCATCACAAAAAATTTAAATGACGACACATATTTTTTTTAGTGGAATCCGATAGTGATTTTTCTACCCTTTATGACCGTGCAAAAAGATCATAATGTTGCACAAAAAAAAATTCTGAGAAAAATCGAGCTGAACATTTAATGTTGATATTATGCTAGATTATTATTATTATTATTGTTATTATTATGGTATCTTGATTATTCATTGCGTTGCAAAGGTTGTAAGATAAAAACGGAAGGTACTTCAACAAGAAATTTACGTATCGTTCATGGTCTGAATTATTTAATAATAATAATAATAATAATAATAATAATAATATTAATAATAATCAATTGGATATTAAGTTATTGGGTTCGACCGACCGGTTATGATGATAAAATTAAACACATGTTGTGTGGAAATGTTTAATATTAAACGTTTCGGTAATTCTAAGTTACCTTCTTCAGTAAAAACAAATTAAATTTTATTTTGAGTATTGTTCAAGAAATATGTCATTATGACAATAATAGCAATACTACAGTATTGCTATTACAAGATGTTTCTTGACGATATTTCTTGAACAATACTCAAAATAAAATTTAATTTGTTTTTACTGAAGAAGGTAACATAGAATTACCGAAACGTTTAATATTAAACATTTCCACACAACATGTGTTTAATTTTATCATCATAACCGGTCGGTCGAACCAAATAACATAACATCCAATTGATTATTTATATACCGACAAAATCAAACTGAGAAGTTTACCAAGCAATCATAATAATAATATATTTGCTATTGATCCGTAACAGATATAAGCAATTGTCTTCTTAGGGGAATTATTTAGAAAACTGCTTATAACTCAAAAACTATTAGAAAAAATGAGTTGTATGCCTTATAACAAACGATGTAGAATTACTAAGCGCATTTAAAAATGCAGTAATATACAGGGGTTTCCATTTAAAAAAATTGACTTTTACTGATTTGAAATTGTTGAAGTTGTCGCAATTGGTAAAATTTATTTAAAACAAGAAAAAGCTCCAAAACGGCTAGTTTTTAGTATAGGGTACCCTTATAAGTTTTGGTGTAGAATTGTCAGTAGAATCTGAAAAATGATGAAAAAATATAACATTCCGTTTAAAATAACCAAATTGGTATGGACTTCCGGTACAACCGGAAGTGATACCAGAGCGCGAATAATTTAGAATAAGAGATCAGTTGGTGTAGCTTATAATTCCAAGTTATTAGAGTTGATATATTTCTGGAACACGGAAAAGTTCTAACGAACCACTTTCGTGAATGACCCTGTATATTAATTCTACAAATAAATAAAATAAAACATAAACATCAGGTAATTACATACTCATCATACGAATAGAAAACTTTATCTAACAAACATTTTTTTAGTTCCTTTTTAAGAGTTCGGGTATCATTTAATTTTTTAAAATTATCTGATAAGGTATTAAATGCCTTAGCTGCCTTAAAGTAGGGTCCATTTTCATAAAATGTCGATCTATGTAGAGGAATGCTAATATCATCATAGTGTCTCGTGATCATTGAATTGAATATTTGTTATCTAGGATAATATCAACGTTAAATGTTCACTTCGATTTTTCTCAGATTTTTTTTGTGCAACCATATGACTTATTTGCATTTGCAGGGAAGAAAAATCACTGTCGGATTCCATTACAAAAAATCTATATTGTCATTTAATTTTTTTTTGTGATGACGTCATAACTACAAAACAAAAGAAAGTCGGAAGGTGAATCGCACATAATAACATGTATTTAAAAAAAAATAAAATCGACCTGTTTCAGCGTTTTTTAAAAAACCGGCAGAGTTCGCTTTTTTTAAATATTCCATACCATATAATCCCACCTATATAAATTAATGCTAGTTTACCGAGCGAGACGTTAAGATTAATTATTGCTTAATTATTTATGAACATTTCAAAATAATCCTAACTGAATTTTTGAAAAAAATATGAATGTATAAATACTTTCATTTTAACCCGATGCGACGTTATAATTTCTTTGAGTATTAAACCATTTTTAAAATGTAGGGAGAATTCTAAAAGACGCTTTTCGGTGACTTTTTGGAATCTCAAAGAAAAGTAGATGAAGATCTGGATTCTGGATTCTGGATTTAGATTTGGAGGCCTCTAAAGTGGGCCCATTGTACTATCCCTCCAGAGCGTCCCCCCCCCCACCCCGTCAGTCCTCAAGCCAGCCGACGGTGTCGATCAGCTCGAGAACCTTGCCGGGTGGGGTGTCGCTTAGCCTGGCCATACTCGGCCAGAAGTCCCACAGTATGGGTCTTCTTATCGATGCGAGCGCCGGGCATTGGTATAACACATGTTCCGGCGTTTCATCTTCTTCAAGGCAACCGCGACAGATGGGGTCGTTTACGACTCCCAGCGTGTGTAGGTGCTTATTCAGTCGACAGTGTCCTGTCCAAAGCCCTACCAGTTTCCTTAGGTGGGGCCTGCTCTGCCCTAGGCAGAATTTTGTTCGCTCCGGGCATGGTTTATGGATAGAAGCCCTTGCCTGTCTGCAGTCTGTCAATGACATCCAGCGTTCCGTATGTCTACGCAGGGTGTCTTGCTTTATGAGGGCTGATTGAGTCGATTTGGTAAGAGGTAGCATCGGCTCCGGCCCGAAGGGTCTTCGGTTGGAGCCTAGCCGAGCCAACTTGTCCGCCTCCTCATTGCCCAGATTGCCTGTAGATGAAGATCATTATGCAATGATTTTTAAGGACCTAGAAAATAATGACTATTGAAAGTCCAGTATAGACTTTCAATACTTTCACACCAAAACGTGAACATTTGTAACTTTTGAAGAGCGTTGAATAGAGGAACCAGACCAATTTTTGGGGAACTTTGGTAACATCAGGTTTATTTATTATTTTTTTTTTAGACACAAATTTAAAAAGTCCTCAATCATGCAGTCTTTCTCAGAAGAAATAAAGCGAAATACATATTTTTTTCGTTGTAACCTTGCAAACAAACTTTAATTAAATCGTTCGTTCGACGTACTGTATACACGTGTCCATCACGCAATTCTTGCCGTTTATTTACAAAGAGACGAAGAGTTTACACGCAACAATCCGAATCGAAATCAAATCAAATCATTTCATCATTAATTCACCGTTCGATTACGTTTTCTACCTGCCTTCGTGTACAAACGCGATCGTACAGATCAACGCGAGCAAAAGACCACCATTACTGACGTAAATATTTGATCAAATTATAATGGGTTGTCATATCACGCAAAAGCGACCTTAAACGCGACTCGATACGTCCGCATGAAACATGCATTTCGTTTACTTGGAATTTATCGACTTGAGTTGTGAATAAAGGCACTGCCGTTAATTGATTTATATTGGATTTGTATTCTCGCCCACCTGCATAAAGCAAAGGTATGTAGTAGCACCCGGAGCCTATTTAAATACATTATTTACACGAAATTTTGTCGACGCCTTTAAGCCAGCTGCTACCATGTTTGAAGTAACACGTCAAGTAATAATTTCATTGAGAAGTAATAGGCGCTTAATTGTTAAATTAATAGGAATATATAAATTTGGATTTTAAATATGGACTTAGCCTATCGTATTGTATGCTCCTTAATGCCCCCCAATCTCCTTAATGTTAAATTCAACAAGCAATGTTCCTAAATTTCAACATTTTTCATTTTTTAAATTTGTGTACGTTCTTAAAAAATATATATCGGTGTAACGGTTCCGTTAGATAAAATAAAACGCGTTTTAATTGGTCGACGGTTAAAATTTTTAAAGTCGCCGGTTTCGACAAAGGCGTTAAGTAGATTAAATTCAAAGTGGCGCGGTCTATATCGAATAATCCCGTCACTTTTGACACGAGACCGTCGCGCCCTTTGTGTAGCTTCGCTCTTGTTGAAAATCGCTACCGGTTTTCGAAATGAATCTGTCCGAAGAGCCTACGTTGACATCGTCCTAGTTAAGTGCCAATGGTTAAAGAATTTTTTTTTTTGAGATCACACAAATTAAATCGGATATTTAATTTAAAGCTGAAATTGAATTTTTTAAAATATTTTTGAAACTTGATCAGTATTTACAAAACATAATTATAATTTGAAAATTTTGTTATTATATTGTATAAAATTGTTAAACGTTAACAATTAATTTTATTACAATTTTTTTTGTACGTAATAAGAATCCTCATCGATGTTTCTTCGCGAACAATCGAGGAATTAATTTCGTGACTCAATTAAATCGCATCAACGGCCTTTTCCCGATGAAAGTTTCAACAATGAAGTTAACTTAACAGAGTTAATAAAATAATTAGATAATTACTTTAACAACCGATCTGGTAGTTAATAAACACGTTATTTCACAGCCTTACAAAACACAAGAAGCTAGGAAGTTGCATTATATTGTAAAAAAATTCTTCTCATCACGAATCGCGTACAGTTATAGAATTCTTTGTGTTTTTATATTTGTGTTATTATGTGCTAATATTTCAGTCAAGAGAAAATTAATTTTCGTATAATTATTACGATTTATACAGTGAGGACAAAAAGTAAGGAATATTTAAAATAAAAACGAACTCAACCGGGTTTTTAAAAAACGCTGAAACAGGTCGATTTTTGATTTCAAAAATACACATTAATATGTGCGATTCATCTTCCGACTTTCATTTGTTTTGTAGTTATGACGTCATCACAAAAAAAATAAATGACAACATAGATTTTTTTGTGTGGAATCCGATAGTGATTTTTCTACCCTTTATGACCGTGCAAAAAAATCACAAGGTTGCATAAAAAAAATTCTGAGAAAAATCGATCTGAAAATTTAATGTTGATATAATGCTACTTATAACTTATAAAATATGATAAACGAAAAATTCTAAACTGAAATGTGAAAATAAACCAAATAAAATTAGCAGTATTACATTAAATGTTCAAAATGCCATCCATTGACTTCTTGGCAGTAAGCTAGTCTATTTAGAAATTCATCCAAGACGTTATTAATAACAATTTGTTCTATTTTACGAATTTCTGCTTGAATACGCTGCTTCAATACTTCTAAATTTTCTGGTTTTGTTTTGTAAACTTTTGACTTTAAGTAACCCCATAAAAAATAGTCTAGGGGTGTCAGGTCAGGAGATCTTAGTGGCCATTCTATCGGCCCTCGTCTGCCAATCCACCTTTCTGGAAAAACAGTGTTCAGAAAATTACGAACAGGAAGCGTATAATGTGGCGGTGCGCCATCGTGTTGATACCAAAGAGTATCATTTGGGATATCAGGATAGTCTTCGTTTGGGTAAAGTACAGACAGTGCTGGAATTAGATCATTTTGGAGAAACTCTAAATATCTTTCTCCGTTAAGATTTCCCTCAAAGAAGAAAGGACCTAGAATTTTATTATGTATATACTATTCCTGCCCATACGTTTACTTTTTGTCGATCTTGAGTATGTGTTTATGCCATCCAATGAGGATTTTCCCTATTCCAATACCTGCAGTTCTGCCGATTAACTGTCCCATTTATACAAAAAGTTGCTTCATCGGAAAAAACGATTTGCTGATGAAAACGTTCGTTAGCATGGTGCAAATTCATCATTGTCTCGCAGAATTGTAAACGTCGGTCAGGATCATCATCATTAAGCTCTT
>JAFFZR010027119.1:0-15022 GCA_018397195.1 Lethrus apterus | reverse complement strand
GCACGGCAGGCAAGAGATAGATAGAATTGTACATTTTATCTCGTAAATTTTTTAAAGACGTCGTGTGTTTGAGCAACGGTTGTATAATTGTATGGAAGTTGGGGAAGGCCATTTCCAACAACTTCTCAAATAAATCTTGGCTGTTTTTCTATCTAAATTGCCCTTTCTGTTTTGTACCATAGTTATCTTGAAAAGATAATTTCTCGAAAACGAATAGATGGATTTCAAAAATTTTTACACCGTTGAAATGCAAATTATGTAAGCTTTTAAATGAAATATCACTCAACCCCTAGTGTAATTTAAGAATTTTAGGGTTGACACCCCTGCGGCTAGGGTGTTGAAGATATGGCGATCATTTCTTCGCCAAAAGTTGTCCCCCATCGATCTAAAGTTTACGTGTTTCAGCGATTTTAAGAAAAAAAATTAGTTTCTTAGATATTGAGGGTGTTTCGTTTTCCCGGGGACAGCCTGTATATGTAAACGAAATAAACACATATTAAGAATTTTATTTATTTTATAAACTATAGGATATGAAACTCAAAAGCAAGGAAGAATAGTAAATATAAAGGATTTATTTATTGTTGCATGTCAAGCTACTATTGCACCAAATTTTTGATTTTTTACACTTACAAATATTAGATGTGCATTTGCCTTTAGAGTTACACCGTCGATAACCTTGTCCACCAGACAGCGATGCTTTTCGTGCACATTCTCGTAATGATATTGTGTAGTTAGGCACATCTTCTAAATTCAAAAATTTCTTATTGCATATAGTGAATTGATTTCTTGTATAATAACCCATTAATTGCATTGCCATATTTTGCACCAAGCTGATAATTATGGTTTTCAAGGTTTGATATCACTGCTAAAATATTTCTTGGATCACTTCTGGACCCATCTACATCGGGAACACGTAAACGTATGGTATCCCCAATTTTCTGTTTAAACTTAAAGATGTTCTTTTGCTGCAAGTCGTTTCTCTCTAATTAGTTCTATTCTTTGATTTATTAAGGAAGTCTCATTAGCTTCAGTATTCTCATTGTTGTTTTTAGTAACAACTTCATGACCGAATCCACCGTCTGTTGACTGGATACACCTTCATGTTCATCAACAGATTCTGAATAATTATTATTAGGCTCTTCAGAAAGAACTGATTCATTATTATGTTCTTCAAATAACTCTGGCAAATCAGGATCTTCATGTAAATCAGCTGTTTGCTTGTTTTGTAATTCTTCACGTTGTAAAGAGTTAACTAAAGCTTCAAGTTGTTCTTCCGTCTGTAGACCTATTCAGTAGAAAGAGAAGACGTTTTCAAACCTACTTTTAGTTTGTACCAAACATAGCTTCGTAGGGCGTGGGCTTAATCCCTCATGATATGCACGATTTTTCATTAACTGTACAATCGTAGTGAATCGACCCAGTGCTGGGTGTTATTGGTTTCTATCCAAGTGCTAATCATATTTTCAATGTCCTGATTAGCTCGCTCAACAGAACCTTGAGACTAGCTGTGGCGAGGCTCATTTCGTTGGAAATTATAGGTCGAAAAACTAAACCTTTTTTAGGAACCCTAGATTTTTGTCACGGTTCGCATAATTGATGGTAAATCATTATCGACTCAATAGTAATATTCTTATATTTATTTTGAAGTTCTTTTTTCATTCTATTTCTTCCGCCGTCTCCGATCGCTAAATGTGCTTTGTTATATTATGTCAAACAGATCTTCTATATGAACGTAATATTTAATATTTGAACTGCTTTCCATCATAGGATATATGAGTTTTTCCTGTTCTCCTACATAACAACATCGTATCTCTTCAATCTCTGATAATCGGCTGGTGTTTTGCCACTAGTTTTATTTTTTGATTCTTTTACTTTTTGTATCACATATACATAATCACTTTTCGTCATAAGTCCATTATTAGCGTTTTTCTTATCCATTGCTTTGGTTATTTTTTCACTAAAAGCAATTTCAATAATTTCCATAACTTCTGAAAATAATCACATACATTGCGTTAAAGTATGTAAGTAGAAAGATTTACGCGAAATTGGTAAGTAAATAGTGTAAATACTTACCAATTTGGCAACTGTTGATTATTGAATACAAAATAAAAATGTTAACACCACACCAGCTAGTAGAACACCACATCAACTAGTAGCTGTAGAAATTTAGGTTATGTACCAATGCGAGCGCCGTTTAATCACATTTACTACAACATTCTGGTTATTATTTAAAATAGCCGGTTAATATGATAATTACTGCAATATCATCAAAAATTTATTATACTTACCGAATGAGTTGGTAAATATAATTACCGGATATTATTCATAATTACCGCACTTATTACTTTTACCGTAACATATACACTGAAGATTGTTGCTCGTAGGATTTTGTTTGTTTTGTAAATGAACTTTGGGGTTAGTTTACCAACTTAGAAAACGGAAACAATTCCCAGAGATTCGTCTCGGCGGAAAAAGGTTTAAATGTGGGCGTGCAACTTTCAGTTCAACTGTGAGAAATGACTCGCATCTGTTGGTATTTTTGTCCGAGGGACACAAACTTTCCCTTGCTCAAAGTTAAAAGCTGTCTCTGGACACCGAAGGGGTTGTAGAGTTTCGACTTTCGACTATTAAAATTGTTTAATTTAACATTTTAAGAATAATTAAGACAAATATGAATGAATAAATATAAATGTTTTTAATTTTTGATTTTTTTGTAAACATTTTTTCTTATTACAATTCTTTCTTATCAAAAATTTAACGTCGACGTCGAATATTTTTCTAGCAAAACTATGTTAATCCATGAAGATAGAACCACCGTTTTTGCGGAAAATTCACTTTAACCTGTTTAACTGTCAGTCGTACTTTGCAAAAAAATACAAACGTTTCAACCGATTTTCGAAAATATCCCCAACTGAAATCGGGAATGTTCACTAATGACAATAAAACAATAATGATGGGATCGCAAGGCTTCATCCGAATCTATAATAATAAAATACAAACTGGCGGCAAAATTAAAAAAAAAAGTCCTCGACGAAACAAAATCTGTAAAATTTAAAACAAAGCACGTCAGCTGCTAAGGGAATAAGAAGCAACAGACGTTGACTTCGAAGCGAGGTCCGCAATAAAACGTTTTACATGTCGAAAATTCCCTTACGCAAGACGACATAAATAAAATTATTTGATCCCGTGCGGGCGCCGCGATTTAATTTTCTGAATAAAGTCGTTGAGTGGACAATGCGCTCGGACAGGAAAATCTTCTGACAAGTGGAATTCCGGCGGGAAAAGTCCTTGTCCCGGTGTCCGGACCTGCTGGAACGGGGTGACGCGATGGGCGGTTCAGCAGGACGATGTCCTGTCGCCGCATACACAGGTTCCCGCAGGTGCAACCGACGCCTAACAATGGCCCTGGCGCACCGTTATATCTTCCGCCGCATTCATACGTAAAATTTATTGCGTTTTACGGTTGCATTTTTATCGTACCGGACGTCCTATACGTATTCTCCGCAATGTATGTGTGTATAAGAATACATGCATTTGGGACTGTTTTTGCGCTTTGTCGGTGCATTGTGTGCCGACGAAAATAAACTTTGTAAAAAGGAGACACGCGGTATAATATTTCCCTTAAACGTACTTATTAAAATTGAAAACGTGAGTTAATTTTATAATTGATTTAACATTCAGAAAAAATATTTTTTAATTTAATGCAAGAGTTTAGTTTTTAAAAAAAGTTAAAAATCTTTAAAAAAATGTGCATTTTGTATCAAAAAATAATAATAATAATTTAACAAAATTATAGTTAAATACTTGATAGAAGAGGCTAAATAAAATCAACAAACTGTATTAAGCTATGAATAAGGGATTCATCAACAAAAAAGACATAACCAAAACAAACTAAATGGAAGGTTCAAGGTTTAAGGTTATACAGAGGGGATTAAACTATGGAATATTAAAAAAAGTCTAACCGTTTTTTTTTAAAAACGCTGAAAGAGGTTGTTTTTGTTTTTTAAAAATACACATTAATATGTGCGAATCACCTTCCGACTTTCATTTGTTTTGTAGTTACTACGTCATCACAAAATTTTTTATATGACATTATAAATTTTTTGTAGTAGGATTCGATAGTGATTTTACTTCCGTTTGTGACCATGTAAATTAATCATAAAGTTGCACGAAAATTTAAAAAAAAAAACCGGTTGAATTCGCTTTTTTTAAATATTTCATACTTTAATCCCAACCTGTATATAAGCCTTTACTTACATACGAATGTAAATCCTGGGTAATAACAATAAGAATAAAAAGCATGATACAGGCGATCGAGATGCGATATCTCCGAAGAGTAAAGTTAGTGACAAAGCGAGATAAAGAATTTTGGAAATCTTCTAAGTCACTCATCACAGGTTGGAAAATACGACCATAGTATGAAAAAATTCACAGATAACGGCGCTTTAGGATTATGCAAAGCTCATACATGCTAAACTTTCACATCTGTGATATTTGTGTATACTTGTTAGTAACTAAAAATGACCTACTAGTTGTTTGTCGTATTTAATAATAAAATGTTACCATTTCCGTTATTCTATGGTTTTCTCCATTCACTAGCGATCGGACCAAACAATCCGTATGAATAATTTGCAGAATCGATTTACCGTTGACAATTATCCTCATCAAAACAATATTTCGTTTATGAAGCTCGTGTCGTTTGAAAATCGAAAATTGTCATAAACGCAGCGTAAAATCAAATCAAATTTGCCGGCTCGTTCGGCGAATTGCAACAAACGCGCTAATTATCCTTGCAATGGCGTAACGAAACACGTTAACTCGACGCTTTTTAATTAATTACTTTCACGGGCATCATGTCGTCGGCGTTCGCATTTTAAACGATTAAATTTCGTACCCTGCACTTACGCGATACAAGACGCAACGAGACACCGCTAAGGCACGAAGAGCAGGGGACGTCTGAGTAATATGATTTATTCATGGATTCCTTTGAGGATATACAAAACGCTTATTTGTAAAATTAATTTAAAAAGAGCTTTGGTTATTTAACGAAGATAATTATGTTTTTTTTTTTTTTTTGATACAGAGTGGCCTCGTCCGTCTAACACATTTCAAAGGGTTATACATAATTGAATTCTAATAAGAAAGAAATGAACGAAACACTTATAAATCCATTGAAATATCTAATATTTATAAACTTATTTTTTGAAAAATACACACGTCTCTGTAAATTTTTATCAATACTTCGTTGTCTCTGAGTTCATGGATTGATATAACACGCCTCCTGAACACACGGTATTTTAAATATCTCCACATGAGTCTCCACAAGTCCTAACGCTTGAAAATACAAAACGTATTTTATTTTTGTGCCTCGTGAGAAATACTATTAGATTTTAAAGTTGGTTTCTTATGGCTGCAAGCTCAAGAAAATATCTGTTAAAATATACATGTATTTTGTAAGATGTGACTTTATACAAAAAAGAAAATTGTGAACATGTGAATATTTGCTATGAAGAAGAAAACAATTTACATTGTACGACGTGAATTTGTAGTCAAATCTTGTTGAAATTTATTATTTGTACAGAGAACAAATATTTTCCGTTGTTAAATTTTTCAATTACATTGTACAAATCTCACCAATCGTATTGGCACTTTCGGCATGCATACAAGTGCCCAATATAACGATCGAACGTGGCGCTCTTACATTCGCGAATGTGCCATCGAAAGATATACAATTTTCTCGTGCGAGTTTTACCATTCCACGTTCGGTCCCCGACTGCTCGCCGAGAAAACCCAATCAGAAACAAGAAATCTGTACAATTGGCGCAATAGCAAAGTAAAATGGAATCATCGGAGCAAGCGGGGAGTGTAAACCTAAGATAAGTGCCAGAGACACAGTCGCCCTTTACGTTCGTGAGCTTATCCCGGCGGGTTGCCTCGATCGACAAACCTACGCAGGCGGGGATTCCGCCTCACTTCGATCCCTTCGAATATATTCGACGATACGAAGGAGAATATTCATGTGGACGACTGTCGCAGCCGCGATCCTACGAAACACGACCGTGAATGCGGCTTATAGTAATCCGATCCGTTTGGAAATCTTAAGTCAGAAGTTATGACGATGACGTCGTCGTCTTGAATGTGTTATATTCGACGCGCCGCCGTCTTATTTATGCTCGTTGATTTATGTGAATCGACGAATTGTGATATTCGTTCTATTCAACAAACGAACGTCGAAATTTCAACTTAAATGAGTACAATTTCAATTTGATATTTTCGCACATGATTTGACTTCAGTGATTAGATAACAAGATCTATTGAAATGATCGAAAAATCTAATAAAAGAAATATGTCATCACGCAGTCAGTAATTATGAAAATAAAATTTGCTTTTTGTTAAAATTTATAAATTTAATACAAATATTTGCATACGTCCGAATTGAAATTAATAAATCGTGCTAATTAAATAATTAATATGTCAAACGTTCCATTAAACCAGGGATGTAGCAAAAAAAACCTAAAAGTGATTTAACATATATTTATTTTATTTATATTTATCATATACAGTACGTTCTACAAAACGGGCCCGAGACTATAGCGACTTCAATTGTGATTTAATCACCAACAAACCATATATATTATTAAATGGGATAGTCTTAGCTACAACATGGCGAAAAAAATTCTTTATTAAACACCTTCATTTATTTGTTATGACGGCATCGTCATTTTTTTTAAATGGCAACCTATATTTTTTATTTGTTATTTCGTTATGATTTTTAATTCTGTTTTCAACGGTATACAATTTTAAATAGGTTGCATAAGAAAAAAATCAAGAAAAACGGCCTTACAATTTTAATAGAATGATCAATGAAATGAACAAATTAATCCAACTAATCCATGATACGGCAAAATTTTACTAAGAAAAGTCGTTCATAATAAGAAATTGTGGCCCTATACAAAATTTCAGAAAGATCTAACGGTCTTGTTTTGTTTAATCACGGTTTGATCAAAGTAGGTAGATCTTTCTGAAATTTTGTATAGGGCCACAATTTCTTATTATGAACGACTTTTCTTAGTAAAATTTTGCCGTATCATGGATTAGTTGGATTAATTTGTTCATTTCATTCATCATTCTATTAAAATTGTAACGCCGTTTTCCTTGGTTTTTTTCTTATGCAACCTATTTGTAATAAATAAAATTGTATACCGTTGAAAACAGAATTAAAAATCATAACGAAATAACAAATAAAAAATATAGGTTGCCATTTTGTAGAACGGACTGTATTGTTACAAAGAAGATAAAACAATTAAATAAAGAATTTAATTTGATGTGTGACATTGCATTGATTTAACAATTGCTTTAATACATTAATTCTTTTAATAAACGTGAAGTGGGTCGCCAGTAAATCAACGAAGGGCCGCGGTCTGTGCATCCCTGCATTAAACGAATAGAAATGCTTTTATTGATGGAACATGTTGTATCAGTTTTGTAAGTCCCGACATAATGAATGGCGTTCGTTCGTTGCAACCGACAAATTAACATATTCGAATGGCGCACCATCAGAGTCTTCATAGATATCAATAACGATCTGCACCAAAGCGCTATACCTATATGAATAGTTTTCCTTTGTAGATGCAATAAAATATCACGTAATCAGAATCACATATTACTAAGGTGATCAGATTTTAACATTGGCGAAGCGGGACAAAATTGTCGGGGGGGGGGGGGTTAAAAAAAATGTTCTAAAGCAACAAAATTTTATTATCAAAGAAAGCAAAAATTGTATTGTATCATATTTTTTTAAATTTCAACGTAAAATTTACCAATATAGTAAATATACAGACAAGAGTGTCCACGGAAAAATGAAACAGCCTCTAAGAACCTAAATTTTTTTCTTAAAATCGCTAAGTCACGTAAACTTTAGATCGATGGGGGACAACTTTTGGCGAAAAAATGACCACATCTTCAACCCCCTAGCCGCAGGGGTGCCAACCCTAAAATTCCTAAATTACACTAAGGGTTTAATAATTTAAAAGCTTACGTAATTTACATTTCAACGGTGTATCAAAACCATAGATTCGTTTTCGAGGAATTAGCTTTTAAAATAACTAATGTACAAAACAGAAACGACAATTTACTTAGAAAAAACAGTCAAGATTTATTTGAGAAGTTGTTGTAAATGGCCTCCCCCAACATCCATACAATTATACAAACGTTGCTCAAACCCGTACAAATTGAAAAATTTCAGGTTTCACTGCACGACAGGCTTGTACAATTGTAGCTCGTAAATTTTCTGAAGACATCGTGGGTTTGAGCAATATTTGTATAATTGTATGGAAGTTGGGGAAAGCCATTTCCAACAACTACTATAAATCTTTAAAAAATTTCTTTGGCATATTTCTCATTTGAGTGAATTTTTTTAGTAGATTGCTGTCGTTGTTTAAAATAATAATAATATTGATTGATTCAAACACTGTATCATCTGTTTAACTGCCTCCACTAATTGTTTAAACAAACAGAATAACTAAAAAATATATACATGTTCTTAAGAGAAAACACGAATAGAAACATATTTTTACTTTTTTACAAAATGCCATAAAATTTTCCGAAAGAATTTGTTAAATTTGTTAAATTATATTTCACACATAATATGGCTTTCAAAGTCTCAACACTTAATTGTATTTTATCAGATGGTCCATTTACGGTAGAAAAAACGCATTCAGTCACAGCATTAATTCCTGGTAAGGACAGTGCTTATTCCACAATTTTTAATACATTATTGTATGGAACATAGTTTGTTTCAAAATGATGAAATATACACATAATTTTCAAAAACTTAATCTTTCCAAAACTCGGGACTTTTTTCAAACGCCGCGGGACGCGGGACAGATTGTTAAAAATCGGGACTGTCCCGCCAAAAGCGGGACGTCTGATCACCTTACATATTACAGAATTATTTTTCTTTCATTATTTTATATTGATGTCTATTTAACAACAGTAATTTTTTGTAAAAATTTTCTGACCATTTGGCTCATCCTTTGCGACATATTTTTCTATTTTATCAATTTTTATTAATTTTAGTTTAGATTATGGGCCCATTAGTGTTTCAAGGGGATATTCCATAAAAATAGCATACCGTTTTATTTTTTATGTTAGAAAACATCGTATAAAAAAATCACTCAAATTAACAGCAGGAACGGAATCTCAAATACGAACCTTCTTTTTTTATGACGTACATGCACGATGTAATCCACCAACAGATGCCCTTTGATTTTTTTTAAAGACAAGATTTATTTAGAAAAAAGAACGTCTATGAATACGTTTAAACAGCGGCCATTTTAGAAACAAACAAGAAGAATAAGGTTTTAAAACCACACTCGAACCTAATTACGTATTTTGTCAGAAAATTTTATCATGTAAGTTCGAAAAATTCATGCTAATGGATCGACGAACTATAGAGCACTTTAAAAGAAATTAGGTCTATTGTATAAAGTGCATACCGTCGTAGACATTTATTCGGATGATGCTTTTATTCGAGTAATTTCGACGCTCGCGGCGCTCCTATCTTTCAAAGAAATAGTTCCTTAACGCACGCTTCTGCATTCCATCTTACCAAGTAACGGCCACCCTTTTATTTTGTTTATCCGGCCAACTCGTAAGATAAGCGGATTTGGAAAATCGACAAAGGCGTTTATTTCCTATCCAGATAATTAACCCGTTAGAATTACGTCGCTGATATCCTCTGTCCCGAAATGGCAATATATTAACCGCGACGAATCAGATACGTCCGAAATAATCTTACCGCACGCCACTGGTGCGCTTCAATCTGATTAATTACGAGGGGCTGTGAGCAATTAGTACGTTTAGAAATCGGCAAAGCCGTTCACATTCGGTCGAATATACTCTTATATAACGGAAACGCCTTGTATCGACCGTCTTGGTCACGGTAACGTCAGCGAAGCTCCCCCACCGTTAGGCATAGTAACATACTCGAGATTATGCGGCTTTACGGCCGTTTTACGAGTTTAGCGTGGGGTAACTTATACATCCTCTTTAAGTGCGAAGTCGACGGGTTTTTCATTTTAAGGACGAATTCGAATAACGAAGTCTCGCAATTTACTTGCGATTTTATGACTTGACTTATCGGACAATTATATTGAAAACAATAATAATTTCAAAATTCATCATTTTTTTTTGTTTTTTTTTGAGATTCACACATTGAAAGTATAGAGAAAAGCTTTATTTGATATTTTACGGAAACAATTGTTAATAAAACATACCGTCGAGATAATTTGTTCAATTAAACACAATGCAAATCTTGATGGCTTCGCTGCGTCGATTAAGTAAAGTCGAAGATAATCGGACACGAATTTGAAATTCGAATCGTGATTGCGAACAGCAGTAATTAGTCAAGGGGGCTTTCGTCGATACTGCTATGTCTTAATTAAGGGAGCACCTGAAGCCAAAGTGACCCTTAGAACCTCCTGACCCTCGTTACGAACTCGCGAGTTCCGCAAGCGTTCCGACGCGACGATGCGACGTTCCTTGCATCTCCTGTGCGCCGCACGATTTGGCCAGTTTGACTTTCGTACCGGCTCGGGTGACCGACCTATAGCATCATGTAAACCACCGTCATCCCTTCCATTTTAATGTAGGCAAATACCAGATGCTCCCTCGATCCCATACACATTGTTATGCGACCCCTAATTCACCAAACCGACCGTTTACAATTTTAGTCCCGAGGTCTTACATGCTAAACGTAGCCTGCCCTGAATTTTAGTTTCCATTAGTTAATGGGCCAATGAACGTTATACAGTGATTAATGAAATATTTAATTATTAACACAAAGCGTTAATTATGGATTCATAAAGCGTCTGGAATATTTTGTTCAAAATTTTAATGAATCGAACATTACTCAATTTCGTTATTATAATTTCTCGTAATATATGAGTCAATTAAGCTCATTTCGATCAAATTTCAATTTCCAACGCGACATCGACCGAACGCGTCGTCCCTTCTTGTAAATTATAATTAGTGTATTCAACGAAAATACACTGCCCCGTGCCGTTTGCAACTTGGCTTTTATTAAATTTGCCTTCGCTAATGCACGACTTGGCCGTCGAGACGTCGACGACGACGTAGAAGAAACGCAGAACGTGTCGTTTGAGGTTCTCATCCCCGTCGTCATCCGACCCGGCTTCGCACTCAAACTTCCGCTTAAGTGCAATTTAACACGAAGTCACTTTACTAACACGCTAATTTATAAGTTAAGTTGCATTGTTGTACCGGTAAATTATTACCGGAATTTTCGTCGCTCCGGATTTGTGCGGTGGTAATAGAACGAGGACTGGAAAATGAGTCCGACGTTCGAAGCACGGAAGAAAAGGAGCGAGAATTGGAAAAAGCAGGCATTGACGTGATGGAAAATCAATAAAAATTTATTTAAGAAGACCACAAAAGGTGCAACAGAAAAATCCATCTGGAATTATAATAACAGACCAATAACTTTATGAAGAATATTTGGAGAGATCCATGCAAATAATACTGATTAAATTCGAAACATGTTTTTTTCAAATTTTCTGCTTTCACTTTGAAACAATTTGACGCCCAAATTGTTAGCAAATTATTGCTTACAATTGGAGTTTTACAGAAAATGTTTTACACAAATAGGGAAATATTCACTAAAATATCATCTTTATATGCCTGAATCACACCAACAAAAATATTGTTTATTTGTTTATTTTGTTCTTTAATCTTTAGAATGTGTAGTGTTTCTTGAAATAACAAACTGAATATTGAAATTTTTGTGCCATCACGATCAATTCAAAAGTCCAAGAGGTCCAAACCATAAAGCAATTCTAAAGAAAAAAATTGTCATTATTTGAAGAGTAATTTTCAGTAACAAATTCGATGTATCCATCCCTACAGATTCACAGTAATTTTTTTCTACAATAAATAAAAATTTTCTACGAATATATTTATACCTAAATGTATTAAAATATAAAGAATCCTATAAAAATTGACGACAAACACATCCTCAATTAGTAAATATAAATTATGTTTGAATTAATCTTTCATCGCAATAAATTCGACTTTCTAATTAATTTGGAGCGTCAGAATTCCCGAAACATCGAAAATTGTTCAAAATTTATCGTCGTGTGGATAAATCATGTCGTGCCGTTGGAATACCAGACAGAAGCATATGTTTTAACATGCTCATAATTTTCGATTTATAATCTATGTTGTTGTTCTAAAAAGGCCAAACTAATTGCAGCATTCGATAAATTATCCGTCGAGGGGGCGGAACGGTTACGGAGGTGGGTGGATAACGTCGTAAAAATTACCATCAATTTTCCTAAACGGTAAACACACGTTTCGTAATGGTGTGCAGCAGTTTGCAATTATCGGATAGCCGTTATAAATTTGAAGTTAGTAATTTTGTACACAGTCTTATGTTTCGTGTTGTTAATGAAGCGCGCGAATTTAAAATTTATTAAAGGAGTTAGATGATCAAATGAGGTACGTGGAAACAAAGAAGATTTTATCTTTAGTTTTGTGGGTAATTTATTGAAACTAACGACAAAATTAGAACTAATAGTTGGAGAAACCAAACAGACGTTTTCTTATTAAGTTAACGTGTGCGATTTTTCCACATTTACCTGAGTATTCGAGCGTAGAATCAACAACAACAACAACCGACGTAATCCGTCCGTGCGGTAATATTTCGTTATTATATCTTATTTTTCCAGCAGCGCCAGATGATGGCAATTTTTCGTCTTGGAAGCGACCGCAGCGTCGACTGTGTTCCTTTATTACGAGACGATTTTTCGACGTATGAAATTAAAGCCCACCGACGTTTTTTCCCAGTTAGTGGGATTTGAGGCGAGCGCTCGCAGTAATCCGCCCCTAACCGCACTTTATATCCGAATAAATTGAATTTCGTCCTTAATTAATTATTTTCTATGAATCACGGCGTTAAGATGTCACCGCCGCCGTCGTCGAAAGAAAACACACAACGAAACAAACAAAACAAACTTATTTTCGACGTTGCGGACGACTCAAGATTGACGCGTCATTAATTATCAGACGATGAAGTGGATCGATCGCGGCTTAATGTTGCGTAAAAGAGATTCAACTTGACTTATAAACAAAAGATTTGTGGAAAATTTATATTTGGAATTTTGTACAAATTTTGTATAATTGGAACATTGAAAATTTATAAATTAGAAAATGTCTATGAAAATTATATACAAATATCAAAAATATGAAAGGTCTAAGCATCGATCCTTGCGGTAAATCTTGACTGATTAGGTACAACCTCCGTAGATATGAACAGATCTCATTTAAGTAAGATCCACCAGTTGAAGAAACTTTACTGAATAAGTAAGCGATTATCAAATTATCAAAAGCCTAAGGCATGTCAAAATACAAGCAACCCACTAATATTTTTTTTTCTGTAAAAGGTCTTAAACATAGTCCAAGCATCTGAAAATTGCATTGTTAAATTTAGATTGTTGAAACCCAAATTGACAAGAACTTATTAAAGCCTGTTAAAATATACTTCCATGACAGGCTTCCTCAACAATATTGAAATAGGCCGTGTAAAATATAGTGTTGATATGTTTTTTTTATTTTATTTTATTTAACCCGTTCTGTTCTGCCACCTCAACAGGTCGAATTACAGAGTGTGGTCTTTGAGTTGCGGCCACGACCGACTTACAGTTGTTAGAAACCATTCCAGCATGCCGCAAGGATTAGGGAAACGTGAAATACCTAATCAGAATGGTCGGTCGGAAGGCCAACTCAAAGTTAAAAACATTGTAAACTTCATCTCTGAAATTTTGAACAAAGGAACGAGTGGGAAAGTAACCCTGAACATAAACTAACTTCTCACGAAGGCTTCCTTACAAAATCACTTTTTCTTGTCCATTCATATACAGAAACAAACGAAATTTTAAATGGCAATTTCCGTATAAAAAAAAAGTTTTTTCATTTGAGTGCAGTCTCAGAGAATAAAGGAACTAATATGTTCATAAAGTTTTGTAAAATACAAACTTTAATTTAGTAAATTAATTGGAAATCATCCTCATGTACCAGACCTGCAAATTATTTAGGAATTTAATTTTAAAAATTTGCCCCTGTCCCAAGTCGATATTTAAGTCATTTATGGAAAACGGGAAAATCATAAAGTATCACAAAGTATTTTTGAAATGATCGAATAATTTTCAGTTACATTGTAAATTAACACAAAAACTGTTTATTTAAAAGTATATAAGAAGGCGACCTTTCAAAGATATAATGCTTGCCGAGTGCAGCATTTACCGATCGGTAAATGAAGTGTGTGGATTGTGGGTAGGTCGGTCCATAATTGATGTGACTCGCTCACAGACTCTGACAACAATTGAAACACATGGTCGTCCGTCGCCGGTAATCTCCATTTGTCATTACTCCCTGCAGTTGTGGTTTGGGGTAAATAGGTCTTGGACGCCGTCCACCCCGTAATCGATTACCTGAACGCGCATAACATAAATTCTACGATTTATTTCCATTGAAAAATTGGAATTTATTGCTTCCGACGTATTGTTTTGCAAATTACTAATTTAAATTTTGCTTACTGATTTAATTAAAAGAACACAAAACTTGTTTGTTTCACTATTTGGATATTTGATGATATTTGAGTGAAAATGTTTGTCTATTTAACAATTAAAATTATGCAATTAAAGGCCCCTAAATGCAAGTTGATTTTGAGCCCGCTCCCCTTTAAATTTGCCTCCGAAACTAGTACACAATATGATGACACAATCATACGTATTCTGTAACTCCATATCAACTTGTTATGATTGATACGTAACAATAAATTGATATGTTTTCAGTTTTGGTATTCTGTAAACAATTTTCTCTTCAATATTGCTATGAACATAGCAATTTTATTGATATCTATATCAAGTCCTAATTCGGTCTTGAAGAGCATTTCAATTCAATTCAGCGCAGGCGCTGATTACAAATTTAAGGTTATATCGTCGTA